>LGRX02034717.1:0-60983 GCA_001247695.2 Cymbomonas tetramitiformis
GCCACGGCACCGGCTACTGCCTCACCTCAGCCGACCTCCGGTGGTGCCACGGCACCGGCTTCTGCCTCCACACAGCCAGCCTCCGGTGGTGCCACGGCACCGGCTACTGCCTCACCTCAGCCGGCCCCCGGTGGTGCCACGGCACCGGCTACTGCTTCACCTCAGCCGGCCTCCGCCAGTGCTACGGCACCGGCCAACCACACACCACATTTGCCCTCCGGTGGTGTCACCGCAGCTCCCACCACACTCTGTGAGCCAGCAGCTGCCTCCACACCGCCCCTGGGACACAGTGCCGATGAGGCCCTTGTGGGCACGCCCACCGATCACACCGTCTATACTGATGGTGCAACCGCCGCTGACACCCCTACATCTCTCAGCACAGCTCTCGAGGCCGTCACTACGGTGGCCTCCGAGCAACCGCCTACACTCGGTGCCCCTGACAGCTCCCCAGCCCCCTTGGATTATACACCATACCCCGGGCTTGAGAGTATTGGCCAGTGGGCCGATGTCTCCGACTCAGGCTCCGAGTCAGACACCGAGGGCTATCCGCCCCAACACACACACATCCTTCTCCTCCTCCTCCTCCTCCTCCAGTATCCGACACTGACGGTACGGTGCCTGCTTAGCCCACTGCCGATAGGGCAACTACACGGGCTACAGCGGGCACCCTGCCTGCATTGGTGGACACTGACCGGCTGGCTGCTACCTCAGACACACACATGCAGCCCCCGGTCCCGTCCACAGTGCAGGCCTGTGCCGTCACACCGGATTTCCACTTCCCTCCTATCCCTGAATCTCAGGAGGACACCTCGGAGACCACTACTAAGTGGAAACAGTTCATGGCAGACACCTCGATCCGCACTGACACACCTCGGCCCCGGGTAAACAGCTCACACCCCCCAGAGCACTCTCAGTGGGATTTCTCAGTTATGCCATCTCCCTCCTTCCAGCGGCTTAATCAGTTCCTGGAGAACTACAGCCTAACACACTCCTCATATTGCACCGACGACCCTGATGATGATTGGGCCCAGTTTGAGGTCTTTGATGACCACCATTTGGGCCCCACAGATCAGCATTGAGGTCTATGCTGGAAACAGCAGCTCAGGCAGTGGGGACCCGCTGCCGACGGTGAAACAACGGATCACTAAACTCGGATATACGAACGATATATACCCGAGATGAGTGACACAGGCTGACCACCGAAGATGACATACAGGAATGACACTAGACTGTACGAACTAGTCGTAGCGTCAATTCCAGCACACCACCTCATCTGAGGTGGCCCAGCTAGTGACACTCACCACCCTAGCTACTAGAGTTTACAGAGAATGTAAAGAAATGTCAACTCTAGGAAGCTAGCCAAAGTCACAGGTGGCAAGATGAATGTACAGGCTAGCAAAATAATACTGCTAAGCCTAGGAAACTGCTAGTACCAATTCGGTCTGCTAAGATCAATTCTCTGCCAGCTAGTGGTGGGTGAACCCACAATCCTCGCCTGTCTGCATGTGATGGAGAATGTAAAAATAAGTCTGCCTGTCGGTTTAGCTTTTAGCATGCTGCGAACTGAAAAGGCCTCTTGCCTGTAAATTGCTCGTCTTAATTGTGAAAAGCTGCCCGCAAGTGGTGAGACATAAAACAGCATCCTTCAGCCCAAAACTACAGCAAGTGGTGGAGAATTCAAAAGGGAACACCGCCTGTCTGTTTAAAGAAATCAATAGAAGCCATCACCAGAATCGTAACTAGCATCATCCTCATAATAAGAATCTTCATCATAAAATTCTGCACCACCAGTTTCAACGGAATCGTGGGCTCCTGCCTCCCAGGCAGCCCACTCCTCTGCGGTGTAGACATCCTCGTCGCTCATTGCAGGCTCACCCTCAAAAGAAACTGTGCCCACATGAAACTCGCTCTGCGGTAAAAATTCCTCCCCAAGTGGGGGCTCCAAAACTCCGCCATAAGATCCTCCTTGAAAACCTGTGTCCAGAGAATAATCTTGTTCCAATTGATCGGACGAAAAATGCGGAGCGGCCAAGTGGCCATCTTGCTCCTCTTCCTCCTCACAACTGTCGCTGGAATCATCGAAATACCCAAGTGGGTACTCCGATTCATCCTCATCCTCACTAGATAAACACTCCTCGATGGCTACTATCCCGAGATCCTTGTGGGAGGACCTAGAACGCTCTAGATCCTCCCACAAGGATCACTTTTTCAATAATTTATTTAGGCGCCCCACGAGCTTTCTACAAGTCAACACCAAGGAATACTTTCCACATGGGACCTATACTAAGTAGTATGGTGCGTGGTTTGACGAGAATCCATCATATATACTCCTAGCTAATGCATTTATAGCATGCCCCAACCAAATTTTGAACTGCTACGCCTTTTAAAGCTTCAAAAGCGGGGTGTATCTTCCATAATTTTTTGCCAATCGTATATCGATCCTTTGCCACCATAGGCATGATATATCTCAAGGTATGCATGTATATTAATCATGTTTGGGTCAAAATACGACTTGGATAATGTATATTGGACACATCACACGAACGCGGTCACATGGGTAAGATATACACATTCCTTAAGTATGGGGATAATTTCGCATTTTGGGCGTGAGTCTTGGTCCATTTTAAGCTTTAAGGCTAGATCTTTGCCTTGGTGAGCATTTCAGTACTTTAATATGACTTCAAAGTCTCCTTGGAATTTTTTGGGGATTTTTTGAACGGTTAGAACTACCGCTAGAGGTTCTAGAATACGATTTTCAGACCCTGATAATGATGGAAATATTGAATTTCGACGGTACTACACCATGGCATGCGCATATGCGGCGATCAATCCGGCTAGTATGATATTAAAGGGCTTACAACATTAGTTTTGGTCATATTCTCGAGGGTTAACAACATACGCACCAACCCGAGCTCGTGTAGCAAGGCCTAGAGTTGTCGGTACCCTAGATCCTTGTGGTAGGATCTAGCATTTTGATTAAAATTCTGTGAAAGCACCCACCCAAACCACGCTAAGATTAAAGGTCAAACCATCGACATTTCAAGCAAAGAAATGTTATAGATAATTCAAAAGGTTCATAAATATTGCCCCAAAGCATATGCCGGGCCACTATATACGACATACAAGGTCGCCATGCCCATTTGCGCTAGATTCTTGTGGGAGGATCTGGATTAAGGATAGTAGCCATCGAAATCGCGGCTCAACCCAGAGCCCATATAGGAAGGCGCAATTGGAGGGGCATGAACGTAATGAACTTCTGTCCTAACAGGAGGGGCCTGTTGGACAGTGTCTCTTGCCCTAGTGGCACTAGGGAAGGGTCGAGTGGTGGTAACTTGAGTCGAAATTGATCGCGAACTCAGGATCGCCATGCCATCGCCAACTCCATTCTCACAAAGCGCAGCACGAAAACTCTCGGATTTTACGGTTGATTGCCCAACGCACTGGGCACCACCAACCTGTGCGCCAGTCTCTGAAACAACAATGTGTAAAGAAATTGGCTGAATGGGCTCCGATGAAACAGCCGAAGAATCCGCGCAACGAAAATGCGAAAGGGAGCGCGCCATAGAGCTGCATAATGATAACAGCTGAGAACGCTTGAGAGTAAGAACCCTCTCAAAACCAGAGTCAATAGATGCTAAAAGAGCTGCAAGCTCCTCACTCGAAGAAATCTGCTTGGAATCCATCGAAGAAAACGAGATCTAACAATGAAATAACGTAACAAAAATCGTAGGAGTCCACCCCGTCGTAATCGCCCAAAGCCGTAAGCAGCCGCCTCCAGAAAATACGTAGAATATGCTCTAAAGCGCCCCACAAGACGTGGAGACGCTCAACCGAAAGATAGGGCGGAAATAAAATAAAATTCTACGCTAAAATTCAGTTCACGCGAACGTGAGAGGGACCATAACCTGCTGGAAACAGCAGCTCAGGCAGTGGGGACCCGCTGCCGACGGTGAAACAACGGATCACTAAACTCGGATATACGAACGATATATACCCGAGATGAGTGACACAGGCTGACCACCGAAGATGACATACAGGAATGACACTAGACTGTACGAACTAGTCGTAGCGTCAATTCCAGCAGTCTACGACCCTGCGTTTGCAGCGCCGTGGGGAGAGACCTCAGCTGCACCGACGGTGCCCCGCACTGTCACCACGGCACACCGGTGTTCCTCCCTCTGCTTGGGAAAGGCCGCCGTGCCTCCAACACGCACGGACACCTCCTTGTAGATTCAGGAGCCTCACATCTCCTCCTGAATAACAGGGAGCTCTTCACTGAGTTGTCCCCGTGCACCTCCAGCATGACCACAGCCTCGGATCAGCATTACAGGCCTCACAGTGTCGGCACAGCCTCCATTGATTTCCAGTACACCGACGGCACTTGGATCACACTCCCATTTCTCCAAGCCTTCTATGATCCAAATGCCCCAAACCTCCTCTCAGTCCGCCAGATGCTCAGACACGGGGCCCGCTCCCCTGACTTATTCATCGACCTCACATGGCACCACGGTGCTTCTCTCTTTGACCTCTATGACACTGGCAGAGACTATGTTGTACACCCCAGCAGCTGGCGAGCCACCCCATCTGCCCACTCCATAGCACAGAGGAGACCCCTCCTGCAGCCTGCCCCTTCGGAGCTTGCAGAGAAGGGCACAGTCGACTGAATGGTTGCTAGGTCCGCCTACAGAGAGTTTGCTCAGCACAGTCCACATGGCTATTGTGACACAGACCTCTACACGGACGGCATCCCCTACCCACGGGGTAACACACAGTGCCAGCACTACTACTCCCTCGAGGACCCTGCTGAGGATCATGTCTGGTGCGGGCGCTCTTTCTGGGCCAACCCGCCCTTCATCAACTCCATCATCCAAAGGATGTTGATGAAGATGCTAGAGGACTTCTGGTTAGACCCTAATAACACCTCATACACGGTGTGTCTCCGGAAGTCGTCATCTGCAGCCTGGTGGCCACTCACCTATCACTTTCAGGAGATAGCCACCATCCCAGCAGGCACACCCGGCGTCTTCTCCCGCCCTCGCGCTGGTACCTACTCCCCCCAGGACCTCACAGATGCAGGAGAGGAGGGCGGTGCTGACCGTGTCTTCATCCAGGGGGCTCCGTTCGACACCATCATCCTTTTCAAGGATGCCACCACAGTCCCCAGGATTGACCCTCATCAGTACCTCCATGCCTGTCTGGGCCACTACTCACACCAGTACATTGCTCACCTCTTCTCACAGGGGCTTCAGTTTGCAGTACCCAGACGACACCTCTCCATGAAGACACTCAGGACTATCCTGTCAGGCTGCGGGTGTGCTCATTGCAACACCTGGAATGCCAAACGCCCAGGACCCTTTAATGTATTTGACAGAGCCAACCGCAGACCACCTCCGGCTTTGCCAGCCAACCACCGGCCTGTCAAATGGGAACAGTCCAAGCCATTCCAGCACATGTTTGCTGACATTTGGGGCCCATGCAAACCCCCTGGCTATGACGAGTCTGTCTTCATCAGTGCCTTTAAGTGCCCCGTCACTAAAAAGGCCTTCGGATTTGCCTCACCTTCTAAGGGAGGCCAACACTTCCACCTCCAGTCTGTCCTTGATGACATTCAGTCCCACGGCTTCACACCAGAGACCATCACTTTCCACACAGACTGTGCTACAGAGTACGCATCAGAGGAGATGAAGACATTGCTCCGACAGTACCGCATGCGTCACGAGACTGGTCCGCCATACATGCACGAGTTCCAAGCTCAGATTGAGGTGCTCTGGAGAGACATGCAGAAGATCATGAACAGCACCATGCGCACATATGATGCCCCGCTGTACACATGGCCTCTTGCTGCACTCCATGCCATTAACACAGTCGCCTCAATGTTATGCCTAACAAGCACATTGGAATGGACACACCTCATCTCAGATACACCGGCCGTCACTTCGACTACACCGAGCTCCGGCCCTTCTGGTCCGAGTGCAATGTCTGGCAGGACCCCGCACAGCGCTCTAAGGCAGGAGCTAAAGCTGACACTTCGGCTAAGCTACAGCCTAAGAGCAAGCCCTACCGCTATGTCGGGAATCTCACACCAGGCAACTATCTATGCCTTGACACAGTGAAAGGAAAACTCAAGGCTCTCTCTAGGCCTACGTTTGTCACTGACCCTGCTCTCATGGCTAAGACACTTGCCAACACGCACAACACTCTGGTTGATCCCGCCTCCACAGCTATCTTCACAAAGAAGCTGTACCCCATCCGACGCCCCACAGCCCTCTCCTCCCCCGACATCCTCGAGCTTGCATGCAGCACCCACGAGTCAGAGACCTTTGCCTATGTCAAGGTCCAGTGTGCTAAACTCAGACATCCAGTCTGGGTAAAGCTCATACACTATCTCCAGCTGGCCAAGAGCCACTATGCCACTCTCATCAGCTTTCTCAAGCACAGACACAAACATGGGGCACCTAATGTCTTTTACCCGTGTTTTGCTATGTGCTCGGCTAAGCCAGCTGACCGACAGAAGTATCACCCTGCAGTCATCGTGTCTGTAGACCATAAGCCTCAGGTCCAGCACAGATACCAGGTGTACTTCGACTCTGCTGACTCACACTCCACCCAGTATGCAGACACCGATGCTGTCATCATCTCCCCAGACCAGAAGGCCATGCTCCTTGCCCTCAGAGACGCAGACTCAGACCCCGCAGACTTCCCGAGAGATGCCTTCATGGACGAGCCGGACCCTGCCACATACAGACAGGCTCGGCTCAGCCCTAATTGGAGACAGTGGCACAAAGCCATTCAGTCAGAGATTGACGGCATACTTCAGCCAGACAGGGCCGATCCAGTCACCGCCTTCCCCCCAGGTTCCACCGTCCTCCCCAGTAAGTTTGTCTTTAAGCTCAAGAAGCTGACAGACGGCTCCCTTGACAAGTTCAAGGCCAGATGCACCACCAGAGGAGACATGGACCGCACCTTCTATGAGGAGGCGGAGACCTTTGCCCCTACACCTCAGCTCACCACCTTCAGACTCCTGCTAGCGCTCTGCCTGCCACACAGACTCATACCATACCACTATGATGTCTCTCAGGCTTTCCTCGAGGCTCTAATACCTGAGGATGAGCGGTACTATGTCAGGTTTCCGAAGGGGTACATCCATCCCCTAGGATATGTAGGTGCCTATATGAAGAAGGCACTCTACGGACATCGGACCTCAGGCAGACTTTGGTCAGAGACCGCACACAGGTTCATGACAGACCGCTACCCTACACTCAGCAGGTCCACATATGACGAGTGCCTGTACATCGGCTGGATTGACACTCAGCTCTTCATAGTCCTCATCTACGTTGATGACTTCATTGTGGCTTGTGCCGATGAGCGGTCCAGAGCCCGGTTTCACACTGACATCATGTCCACATTCCAGGCCACCTACTCTGGTGTCCTCAACCAGTTCCTCCAGCTCAGGGTTGATGTCCAGACTGAGACACTTCCTACAGGAGAGTCATACCCGACCAGGATTGAGCTTTCACACGAGCGGAGCATCACAGATCTGTGTGCTAAGTTCAGCATACAGTAGACACGGATAAGCAGGCACCTCGATCACCGATGACAGAGGGTCTCTCCCTCCCCATTCCCCCACCTGATGCCATTGACAGGTCCATTGAGACACCCCTCAGATCCTTGTGCCTATTCTACTAATCTTACGGTGGGTTAACCCGCCGTAAGAGGAATTTTCGGCGGCCTCTAGTGGTGGCGTTATGAGGTCTACGGTGTCAAACCTATCGATTTTCAGGCAGTTTATGAGTTGAATGAAAGATGAGGAACATACTATGGATGGATGCGATGTGCCCCATGTGTGTAATGCGCTCGCGAAGTGGGGGGGGTGTAGCGGGTTCCGATCATATATGCTTACGGTGGGTTACCACATAATTTTGTATATTGGTAGATATGTGGCCTTCCTCGATGGCCCTTTGGAAATTTGGAGACCCATGTTGTCAAGTTCTCGAGCTGCTCTTTCTGCAGTGTCTTGTCAAAATTTTCATTCGAGGCCATCTTGACCCTCAAAATGTCACGCGAAGTGAGGGTGGTATGACGGTTTTTTACGCTATATGACACGATTTATATGCGATAATTGGTTTGCCGGTTTGGGTTTGGGTTTTCAGGTTAACAAACCCGGATACATCCGATATAATTCTTCGCGGATGCCTCTTGGGAGTGTCTAAAGTCATCCTGCCACCATGAACATGACCAGGGGGTCAATTTAGGGGCTGAAATAATCGTTTTACTTAGGGCTGGGTAACCCACCGTAAGGGGTCCTTACGGTGTGTAAACCCACCTTTCGTAGAATAGGCACTTGATCTACTCTCTGCTCTGGTTAGCCAGGACAGTCAGACCCGACATATACTGCCACGTCACGTATCTGGCTCAGTTCTGCCACCAGCCCACAGTTGAGGCCCTCACCGCTGCCAAGCGGATCCTTCACTATGCCTATTCCACCAGAGACTACACACTTGCTATGGCTATTGACTCTACAGCACCCCAGCTCACAGCGTTCTGTGACTCAGACCATGCAGGAGACACTGCCACACGGAACTCAGTTTCCGGCTACTGTCTCTACTTTCACGGTATGCTCATTGACTGGTGGTCAAAGAAGCAGAAGTCATGCACTGCCCTTCACTCTACAGAGGCAGAGTATGTTGCCATGTCAGAACCCTGCACCTCCGCCCTGGCCATCTACAACACACTGACAGAGTTCTTCCCCTCAGCTGAGCCCATCACCATCAATGTAGATAACTCAGCAGTTCAGACTTTGGTCACTCAGCGGGCACTCTCTACTAAGCTCAAACACATTCGGCGGTTCGGTACCACGCGGTTAGGAACTGGTGTCAGGGGCCCCTCAGGAAGTTTATCCCGGTCTGGATTCCGACCGATGACAATCAGGCTGACATTTTCACTAAAGCCCTTCCTACCACAAAACACGGGGTTCCCATTATTGACAAGTTCACCGCCCGCCTCTTGGATATTAAGGACCGGGGTGTTAAGCTGAAGGAGAGGCTACGAGCAGCTGAAGCACAGAAGCTGCATGCCCAGCAGCAGCAACTACAACAACAACAACAACAACAACGACAGTAGGACGAGATTGTCTTAGCATCACTGCAACGGCAGAACTTGATAGGGTGACCCGAGGCGAGGGAAGGTGGGCCTCTGCGAGCATGTCTATTTCTAAAGACCCGGAGGCACCAGTAGGACCGGTTCTTGCCAATGCAAATGCCTGTATCTCTGCTAGCTCCGTCTCCGAGTATATTGATATTGCTTGTTTTCATTATCATGTCACTGCCACACACATCCACAGAATGTGGTGGTGTCACGGGGGACTAGATATCCAGTACTGCCCCCTGTATGGCATTCCTCGATGCATGTGACAGATGACTGCATTATTCGGCTCGAGACCGCCGGCGAGTCACAGCGATAGAGACCGCGAGTCACAACGACAGAGACCGCGAGCCACGTGTTAGAGTACTCGAGCATTACTGTAGCCGTACTCGTACAGCTTTACACAGCGCACGTAGCATAAGCTACTTAGACTCTCTTACTCTCATATGTTATATCTTTTACAGACATATATCACCGTTTCAGCCTCATATTTTTGCGTACAGCGATAGTATTAAAACACTGATATACAGAATAGTATACCCTGTATGTGTTTCAAACTACTGTATCTATTAAAGTGCTTGCTTGAGCCCAATGCTCCTCATATACCTCCAATGCCCTCACGCGTCCGATACGCGTTACCGCCATCGGGTTGTGAACCCGAGGGCATTGGGTGAACTACCCGCATCGGCTGGTCGATATAGCCATTGATGCTCGCATGCTGTTCATTTCATGCTTGAAGCGAAGACGCGTCTTCTCAGAACACATCGGTTCTTCAAGACTTGTCTTGCTTCGCCATCTCGATGCCAATACCTGGCCTCTCGATGACAGATGTCACTCACCTTAAGTGGATGACAGACATTATGACGGCACATGTCATAGTCGACCGTACTGACAATACTCGACGACGGTATGTCATTATGACATGACATGACATGACATAGTATGACATGTATGACATGTATGACAGGTATGTCATCGGCCATATCCCTGACAGATCTCCCCTCTTAGAAGTGTTGTGACCTCACAATATAGGGTGCATACCTTTGTATATGTCTTTGATGTCTTTGTTGTTGAGTTGGCCAGTCTTCTTACACCGATGAGGCGTCCCTCAAGGTGTTTTTAGGATATCGGGGGGAACTGAGTCCACTTTAAACCCTCACCTTAGGCATATAGCCCTACAGTTCTTAGGATGTAGCCCCCCTTGATTTGCGTTTCGTATTTCAGAGTGACGCTCAGGGTATCTTCCGAGGTTTACGTTACGGATAGATATTGCGCTTGCCGATCGACATTTGACCCATTAGGTCCTGTTTCCACGGTCTTATATAGTGCATCCACCCCTTCCTCCCCTCCAAGAGCTACTATGGAGGTTCACAGGCAGAATGGAGAGCCTTTTTTGAATAAGGCTTGTTTTTAATGCAAACGGAGATGGCCCTGCTTACGAGATATCGGAGGGTCTTTATAAGTCCACTTTAAATCCTCACTCGACTGCCAAACTCCTTTTTCGGTCCGGTACGCGCGCACTGACGAACATTTCATAGGGTGGATTCGTCAACGTACTAATGTGAATTCGTTTAGTTATGTATGTCAATCATAACTCAGGATCACAACTCCGTCTACCTCAGTATTCCGGTAGCTGCGGAATCTGGCCATAAAACCCGAATGACAAACCACGGTCTGGCAAAGGCAGCATATCACTTTTTATTTATCCACAGATATGGTACCCGCATGTATGCGTATCTGTGCAAGGGTATGATTTGATACAAGGCTCACTACACCTTAGCAAGGAAGGATCAATTTCCTGCTCCTGATACAACATAATGATAAAACATTAAGAACAGGGTATAAAGATGATCGACATGTATTAGTATATATTACAATAAGTAAGGGCAATAGGATTTTAATATATTGTTAGCCTTCATAGGCAGCTATTATGTCTGCTGCATTGGTCAGCTCTGTGGCTTTGGCCCAGGTGTAATGTTCAGGGCCGTAGCCTGCGTATCGCACTAAATAGTACTTGACACCTCTAGTGATTTTATCTGAGAGTATGTGTGATATCTCAAACAGTGGTTGCCCTTCTTCGGTGATCATCTGCGGCAGAGGCAAATAAAGGTGCTTGGATCGAGTCATTGTATAACTCTATTCTGGATACAGGCTGAACCGGATGGATACGAATGTCGAGATCCCCGAAATCTAGCTCATAAGCACGACGTCCATGGCTGACAACTTTGGATATGGTGAACGGCCCAATATATGGCTGCTTAAAGTGTCTGCCTGCCTCTGTCAAACCAGTCCATTGAATAAACTCAGTCCGTAGAAGAACTTTCTGCCCTACTGCAAATTGTCGGGGCATGTGAGTCTTATTGAATCTGGCTCGGTTGATTTCTGCTGCTCGGGAAATGTTGTCTACCGCATTGGCATGAACAGCCGAGTACTGGTCAAAGTGGTCTCGAATAGCATTCTGTATTGGAACAGGAGCTTCTGGCGGAATAGTAATTGCCAGATCATGAGGAGAAAGTGGCTGCGCCATCGAGTCGAGATAAAAAGGTGTATATAACCAGTTGTAGTAGCAGAAACCGTATTGTTAATTGCAAACTCCACCAGAGGCAACTTGTCCTCCCACGAATTGGCTGAAGTATCGTTGCAACAACACCTGAGGGAAAAAATACTATCTAATCAGTTATAAACCAGAGGTTGGTGAATCATGCATCAAACAAAATGAAAAATACCTGAGGATGTCCTCAATGAAGGCATGGCTTCGTTCATTGCTTGCATTCGACTGTGGATGGTGTGAAGACGTCATAGACAATCTCGTACCAGTAGATTTCCACAGTGTTTGCCAGAATGAAGAAGTAAATCTGGGGTCTCGATCTGAGATGATGTTCCTCGGAAGACCATGGAGCTTGAAGATATGCTGCATATATATTGAAGCAGTGTGCTGAGCAGTCCAGGTCATGTTGAAGGGAATGAGATGACAGCGATGAGAGAATTGACACATTACCACAAATATACTGTCGTGCCCGTTAGTGGTGATAGGCAGGTCAGTAATCCAGTCAAGTGATACATCAAGCCATTTTGTCTTAGGCACACAATAGCGTATATGTGACTGGCCATAAGGTTTGTATCTCCTCGTTTTCTGGCGTTGGCACACGGGGCACTCCCGAATGTACTGAATTGCTGCCTTCGTCATTCCTGGCCAGTAATATCGGCTACGCAACAGGGCTCTATATCGGTTTGGTTTTTTGGTATCGATACTATCCGATATCCGAAAAATGGTATCGATAATCGGCACAATCGATAAATAATCGATTATTTGGGCATTTATATGTAATTTGTTATAAATAAAATATGGAACATCAAAACCTGCACAATCGATAGTTTGATATTGTAATCCGATAATCGGCGATAAATACGATATATCGATAGTATCGGTTATCGGAAATATCGATATAGAGCATGCTTCATTTTGCAAAATTGTAAAAAGGGAACAAACTTTTGGGTGGAATCGGGTACAGGAGGGCTTGGCAAAATTAGTATAGGAGAAAACACTCAAGGGTTTACAAACTGCGACTACATAGGTCAACGCTCGATCGCTATCGGGCGCAATGCAATGACTACAAACTCTGCCACAAGTGAAGACACCATTGCTATAGGTTCAGGAGCATGCTATAACACAGCACCGTCGTTTTCGGTTGCAATCGGCGACGATGCTTGTAACTTTGATGGCGCTTCAGTCAATAACGTTGTAGCTATCGGAAGAGAAAGTGGTGGATATTCAGCGGGGAATAATTGCACATTTTTAGGTAGTTATGCTGGTTTTAATACCAATAGGCAAAGTGACAACGTTTCAAATAGAATAATTATTAATGGAACTGGAGCCGCTTTAGACCAATGCAGTCCCGATTCATTTACGGTTAAGCCAATAGGAGCTTCACCTGATATAGCAACCGAAACTTTGCAACTGTATTACGATGCATTAAGTGGAGAAATACGAAGCGGAACAGTCGCTTCTGGTAGTGTAGGATCCCTTGCACAAGTTCTTGCAGTCGGCAATAGTGGTTCTAACATTAATCTTACGGGGGATTTAGACGCTACAAGCGGCATTCTTACAAATAGTTTAAACTTTAGTTACACAGCCCCGACGGCATCAATCACCACAGCCGGAATACCGTTGACAACAATTTCTAGCGCATATGCAGCGTCATTACCAATATCGGCGGTCCCACACACAGGTGAAGTCTATACGTTTGAAAATATTACTGGAGGAACAATTGCCGCGGGTGACATCCTTCAATTTGATGACAACTCTACAAATGTGAACGGGGTCAAAATATTTTCGGCAACTGCAACACAAGCAAATCAAAATTGCTCACCAATAGGGATATGTGTTCAAAATAGTACCATTGGGAACTCGTGCTTCGTATGTACAAAAGGTTTTACAACCGTTAAAGCATTAGATGGGTCTTATGTAAAAGGGCAACTTCTAAAATGCACTACAAACGAACAGGTAGATTCCACCCAAGTAACAACCAACGTTGGTGTTATTGGTACAGCGATGGAGACAAAGGTTATAACGACACCTGGTTCGGGCTTGCTTGTATGGCTCAATCCCAATTATAACACATAACGCGCGTTGCACTTTAGCGTTGTTGGTATGAAGAATTAAATAATCTACCTTTTGCTTATATTTATGTTATGTTTATAGTAATAACACATGACTTCTTTCGGAAAAGAGTTAGTTTGCAGAAATTTACAATGCACGACGTTTAACGGCGGGGTACCTCCAACGAGTGGTGGTGGTGGTGATGGTTTGTGGGCAATACAAGCAGATACATTACAACCAACAACAAGCAAAACAATATTTTTGAATCAAGTTTTACAAAGTACGTATGACATCATTACTTCTAGCAAAATAGAAATTGGTCCCACTAGTTCGGCAACGGGGGTGCTTCATTGCAATGGACAAATGCGCGTAAAAGCCGTGGATGATATAAACAAACCCGCCATTCAATGCCTCACAGATACCGTTACGAATAACAGCGCTATAATTTTTTCGTATCAAAACATAGCAAATCCACCGGCAGGTATAAGTAAAACGTTGCCTATGTTGATGCGAGTCGACGGTCGTTGGTTTTGTCAACAACTTTCAGTAGAGAATGATAACGACGATCCAACTAATAAATATATAACTGCAAATAACAATCCTTTAAGAAGTGCTGGAAGCGCTTCAATTGCCAAAAATATGTATATATGGGGAAGGTTTGTTTGTAAATCCCGCAAATATGCCTGTAGGAGAAGGTGCGGCAGCCGTTGGGCAGTTTTATTTGGAATCTGGTTCTGACAACACGGTGAAATTCAAAAAGGCTTGATCGACAATTCCACAATTAATTTAGACGCAAGATGAGAAGAAATATCTAACTTTGGGGGGAAATGGTTATAATATGCATATATCTTAAAGACAATGTGGAATTGTAACCAATTCCCCCCTTTTTGCGTTTAGTCCGCTTCTCACTTCGTCCTCCCTTTGTTTCAGTAGTAAGTGTACGACTACGGTGTTCCGACCATCTCACATTTTCTACAATGCTACCACAATAATCGAGGCGCTTGCGCCTCTATCGGTAGTCAGTGTAGGGCGGAGGGACACCGTAGTCGTACACTTACTACTGAGCGGTGGATCAAGCCAAAGTCAAAGCGATCTGTGATTTTAAAAATGACGGGTGATCCGAAAAAGGGAAACGCCAACCACGAGCGTCTATGTGTCACAAGGGAAATTGCGAGTTGTCGCAGTCGCTCCGTAAGTTCCCTCACGGAAATTTATCCACGGTCATCTGCGCTGCACATACCTGAAGTTTCTCACGGCGTCAAGTCTTTACCACACACCTGCGCAGAAACCGCGTCAGTAAAACGGGGTGTTGGGAGTTTCACCCAAGCTGGCAAAGTCAAGGAAAATAGAGAAATACCTCTAACCTCAATGACACAGCTCATGAGCTGTCCAGACTTCACCCCCAACAATAGTAGGATCCGTAGTTCGAGCCAAAGTCAAAGCGATCTGTAACTAGAAATGACGGGTGATCCGAAAAAGGGAAACGCCAACCACGAGCGTCTATGTGCCACAAGGAAAAGCGCGAGTTGTCGCAGTACCCCCGTGAGCTCCCTCGCATTAATTTCGGAACGGTCATCTGCACTGTAGATAACTAAAAAACGGCTCGGGGCCTCACATTTTTTATGCACGCCTGCGCAGAAACTACGTCAGTTAACATGGGTGTTGGGAGTTTCAGTCAAGCTGGCACAACCAGGGGGGCCAGAGACGTATCTCTATTGCCCCTGGCACAGCTTATCAGCTGTCCAGACTTTGCCCCTTCAAAAGGCAAAGCGACATGCGAGGAAAACTTGTTTGAAAGGATGACCCGAAATCGAAAAGAAACAAAAAGAAGCAATGGCCTTGTGCTAAATTTGGTACGTAAGTTTTATTATCAGAAAGTCTGCGCGACAGAAGATCAAGCACCTGCGCTGCCCGACAGTAGGCCTAAAAAAAAAAAACACTGCGTGGATATCGTTGAGACGAAAACCGAAGCAAAAACGCACTACAAAATATAATTAAACCAGAAGACCATCGGTCATTCCAAGAACAGCGTTGAGCAGCAAAAACAACATCTGGCCTAGTCGCATCGCCACATTCCCGCCAGGTGTCGTTCCAGGCCGGCCGCATGCGCACCCCATAGCAAACGGATAAGTGGTAAAGCAAGAAACAATTCAGGGCTCGGGAGGCTGGAAAGACAAAGCATCCGTCTTACAAATTTCAGACATGACAGAGCTCTATTCAAGAGATACACGACACCTCCGAACCGTTCGAGCAGGTCTGCAGGCAAAATGTGCACGCGACGGACGATGCAGCTCTACAAGGAAATGATTATGATGGCAAATGAAGGCAGAAACGAGAAAGCTGAAACCCTGAAAGGGATAAACACGATGATGATCGAAGCATCGCGTCGTGTTGTGTTCAACTTTTAGATGTCGTTCGATCAAATAATTTACGGCCGATTTCCTCTCAAAAAAAAACAAATAGGCGTTGCAGGCACCCGTTTGGTAGATTTTGAAGGCGAATGAGGGATGCCGAGGTACAGTATTTTCATAACCAAATTTTACACGTGTAGAATTGGCGTACTTGAAGTCCAACCTGAGTGATGAAGAAGAGCACTCACCGAAGTCAAACGTCATTTACTCGTTAAAACAACAAGGTGGAGCTGGAGTGCCTACTATTAAAATCGCAGTCCGGTCGAAAAATGCTTTTGAAGCGTCGTATAAATCCCTTACTTGCGATTGTAGATTTTCTAACAGCTGGATACATAATCCCATGGTTATGTGATGAGCATTTTCTACATTGTAAGTCGAGTACCAATTTATTTGCAGCCACTCTGCGGATCAAAGGAGTCAGTACATACGGTGGGACACTCATTCGGATTTCCGAAGCGCTCTAGTGCAGAATGCCACTCCTTATAAGCCTGACTGGGCCACCTGATGTGTGGATGCGGTTGTCTGTGGTATCTTTCTGGCGGGTACTGCCTCCTGGGAGCGCAGAAGATTAGTCCGGGTTTGCTTCAAGAAGAACACAGGGTGATAAACTCCATATTCGGTGTCTTAGTATTTGCGGGGAGCCCTTTGAATTTAGTCGTTGCCTTTCAGATATGTCCATGCCAAAGGTATTTGGCATTCTTATTGGGTATCAAGGATAGGTAGGGGTCCTTAGACAGGTTCCTTTGGCACCGTCATCTAGCCGAAGAATGTTGACTGCACTATGTACTCACGCTGGGGATCAAAGGATTCCGCACACACTCATCCAGATTTTGCGGATCTCCCTAGCGGAGAACGTCAGGAGCCCCTCACCCTACTCGTAACTGAACCGCCTGGGTGCATCTCGCTGTCGCTGCAATAAAAAGTTGTGCGTGGCACATCGGTGCGATGTGACATGCGTACTCGAGAGAGATAAGGCCACCGTGGATCCTTCTGTCACGTTAAGCGAACAATATACGTGGCGTCCGCTATCCAAGTCAGACACAAATTTCCTATGAGCGAGTGGGGCCTCAGTACTTGAAAGACTCTCAACCGTGGACTGGCTGCGTAAGCACGCCTTATTGCGATGTGCGAAAGAGCGGGCATGTGATCGAGACCCTTAGCAAATTTCTGGCATGAGTATCGCGACTTGGGGGAAATAAGTGCGGAGGTTGCAGTTTGGACTGTAGTGCCCGATTTCATTTTGACATAGCGCCGAAAATCCGAAATAAAAGAGACGACACGCTTGTCGTTTTTTGCCTGAAACGCGAACGACTGTCGGTGTAGGTGCCACTTGCGTAGAGCTAGAAGAACTCGCGGAAGGTGTAGAGGGCTGAACGAGGGACGTACAGGCTTTTCAACAATTTCCACTGAAGTGCCCTTGCCAGAAATATCGCGAAGCTCTAAGACCTCCACGAGCTTAGGGGATATTTCCATCGGCTGCGGAGGCTGGAACGCAGGCTCTCGGGGGGGCTTCATGCGTGTTTGATGCCTTCGATTTCACGGCTTATTTCACAATTATCTCTTTGAGTTCTAAGTAGCTTGCTTCATATACATATGTGTGTGTGTGTTGCAGGGTGAAAGCTCATGTAGGGTAGATGCGTGTACCCAAGTTATGTTTGCATGTTTCGATGGTAGCATTGAAGTATTTATACGGTGTGATAAACCTGTATCAGAGGCGTTCATACGTATGAGATACATAGCTACTGTAAGCTCATAAGCAAACCAGTTCCAGCTGTTGCTTTATGCAGTTCGAGAAATTGGGAATACTCTTATCGTACATAGTATTGTACTCTAGCTAGTGAGACGGTAATTAGGCACGCCACAGAGGAAATATTAGGGACTAAGCTAGGGGCAGTCAGAGCCCATAATAACAGTCCCGAACTCAGATCCTAGCACAGCACCCGTGTGTGTGTGTGCTTATCCTTGCGAATCCTTTGGCACCCCGAAGCCACACGAGATTGCACTATGTACCCATGACGGGGATCAAAGGATTCAGCACACACTTCGGGACACTCATCCGGATTCTCCGGAGCTCACTAGTGAAGAATGGGACCCCCTAAGCATCGCTGAGCCACCCGAGCCCCTCTGCATCTGCACCACTGTGCGTGTTTACGTGTGTGTGTGTGTGACAAGAAAACCCTATCACGAGTAAGAAATCTGAAACAGCAGGATGACAAACAAACAAACACCTACTCAGCTTCGGTGGACATCAATCTCATTTCTAGCTCGTCAACTTGTGCTCATAGGCCAGGAGTGCACCATTACTGGGCCATAGTTGATCATATTACCAGGAAGATTATAATATACACTCAACCACTGCCATGATGGTCTGCATGCATGCAAAGCACAAGCTCGTCACGTTGTACATCGTCATATATTTTGGCACACGTTCTCCTAAGTACTCGTCCCGATCGATCCACTCATCCATCTTCGTTTAGAACAGATGAATGCCACATGTGTGGGCTCCGTCGATGATGACATATAACGTGTGGCTCTTTTCAACACAAAGCGTTTCGGTTTCCTCACTACACGATTAGATTACCATAACAGCAGCTGCTTTCAGAACAAAAACCGCTCCTTGAATTGCATGACGAGTCTGCGGATTCAACTTCATGTACTCCTTCTTGGACCATTGGTATGCTCGTGTGGCACGCAAAGCAGAGCTGTCTTCCGTATGCACCTGTGACCACACGCCTATCAAGCATTGATATCGCATTTCATCGTGTTCAACGCCGTTAACACAAGGCAATGTAGCGCAAAGCCCATCAATCCTACATTCTTACTACGAAGTCCGTGCTGTAGGGCTCCTAAATTAGAATAGTTTGATTTCTCTTTTGCTCGAATCCTCATTTGCCAAAGGCAGGCACTGCAATACATTTCATTAAAATGATTTTGTAAAGTGTTTAAAATGCATAAAGTGCTTTTTGAATGCTTTCTAAATTCTAGTTTTGATGAGATGTCCAGACTGTCTGTGCACGTCACCAAAAGGAAAGAGTCCTCTGGGTCGGGAGCGGTGGGAAGAGCAAAAGGAACAGAGCTGAACAGGCGTGTCGCTTCGTGGCTACTTGTACATCCTGTTTGTGTCACGGAGCTACATGTGTCATTCGGCTCTACTGCAGCAGGAGTCACGGATTCTGAAAGTCTGAAACCACAAAAATTCTGTTGCACTCCAATTTGAACATTTCTCTTTTGCTCGAATCCTTATTTGCCATGAAACCAAAGATGAAACTGTGAGGCACACAAAAGAAATCTGATCTCTGTCACTGTGACCATGTTAACCAAGCGAAGTAGTAGTCCATGTCTGTGTCCCTCAGAGCTGTCGGGTCGATGTAGTGCTGCACTGCCGAAGAGAACTGTGACCAGCCTCCAAAGAAGCACACTTTCTCCATTGCAACACCCACAGCTCGAGCACACGTCGTGGCACCCTTCCGGGTGCTGTGTGCAGAAAAGTGACCTCCTTCCGGGGGTCTGCAGTCCAGCTCGCTGAGAGCCAGACCAATCCAGTCATTTGCCACTGAAGCCTTGAAGTTCTTCGGGTCCTCGGGTAGCAGCCAGTAGGCGTCAGGTTGAGTCTTCTCAGAACTGTTCCAAGCCGTGTCACGGTGGAACTCCCAGTGCTCGATCAGCTCCTTCAAAAGAGCCACCCCTTCCAGGGGATGCACAGGCGTCTCTTCACCAGGTGATGCCGCCGTCCTTTCTGTTTTAGCAGCACCACCGAGAACTCACTGTCGCCACAATGAACGTGTTGTCGTGACAACGAAGTCCCCGTGTCCGGTCTGACGAAGGTCACGAAGGCAACAACCACGTAGGCGAAGGCTCGCAGTAGCCGCAGCTCCTCAGGCGGTCTCGGAGTCAACTTCAGCGCTGCTTCGTGCACACGTCGTACGTGTGCCGCCGGCAGCCACGTCCGCTGGGTCTCGATGTTCTCCTCCTGCACTGCCAGCTCTGCCAGGATGGTCGCCATCCCTTTCACAGCTCGGGTCACAGAACGACCCTTCGCTGGTCCAGGAAACCGTAGGTCCTCGTGGTAGTTGTTGATGGCAGACAGGTACGGCTGCAAGGAGGCCGACTTGATGCCCCCGTCCTTCAACAGAGAGGCGATGTACAGCAACACCGTCGCCTCCGATGCTGGCAGCCACGGCCGTTGGTGCTGCTCACAAAATAAAATGAAGCGCCGCGCCTTCGGTCCGTAGTTGCTCATCGTCGTGTCCAGCAGTGCTTTTCTCTGCATTGTCACTGCCAGTTCCGTGAGCCGGGAAGGTCCCAACTCACTCCTCCACCGCTCACCGCGTGAACGCGTGAGGAAGCTTTGTACAGCACCACCGCGCTTGTACTCTTCGTAGTCGCCTCCGCTGATCAGCTCGATGTTCTCGCCGTCCGCGTCCGCTGCCTCGTCCGTCAGCTCTGACACGTTGTTGATGATTTTGAAGTTCTCCTCGGACAAGTCCAGTGTCTCCTCGTCGCCGTCGTCGTACAGCACGTGCGCCTTCCCGTCCTCGTTGAACTCCTTCACCACACCCGGGTAGAAGCAGTCATCGTCCTTCCAGAACACCTCGATTTTAGAGCCCACGGTCACCTTGCCCGCTGTCGTACTCGTGGCAGAGCTCCTTCGTACTTCAGCAGCGTAGTAACTCACGGGCGCGCCTCGATGAAGAACATCACAGCGTCCCACTTTGAGGGCCCGAGCAGCTCGGACCCTCCCAGCCTGCTCGGAGTGAACAGGTCCCTGCGCCGCGGCATGATCACCACCTCGGTGGCCAGGGCCTCCAGCTCCCTGAACCAGGACTGTCCCGGCCAGTACGGAGCCACCACCGTAGCAGCGGCCCCCTCCTCCCGCAGCTTGTGCGCCACCTCGTCCAGCAGCGCCCACGGGGGGTTCACCCAATTGTTTGCCCCCCGCCAGTCGTACGTCAGAGAGTCCACACCTTCGCACCTCGGGTCCTTCCACGCAACGTAGTACCGAGGAAGCTGCCCGGAGATCTCGGAAGCGAACCGGTCGATTGTGTAGGGGCCCCACTGCTTGTTGGCCCACACGAACCAGTCTCGATTGAGCCGCCAGTCGTCCAAATCCTCGCAACGAGAAAGGTTGTCGGCCCACATGTTGGCCTCGCTGCGGATGTGACGAGCCTGCAACTCGATGTCGTGCAGATCCAGTAGCAGCCAGAGCCTCCTCATTCTCCACATCAGGTCCGGATTTCTGGAGGTGAAGTGCGAGAGCATTGCCACCACCGCCTGGTTGTCGCAGTAGAGCCGTACGACCTTGCTCTACTGCGTCCAGTCGTAAGCTGGAAGTACGACCTTGCCTTCCAGCTCCTGCAGGAACGCCTGTACGGTCTTGTACACGGCCTCCAGCTCCAGGTGTGTGATGTGCCAGTTGCGCATCTCATCTGGCCAGAAACCTCGCGCGGGGAACTTCAGGTTCAGCATTCCTCCCCAGGCCGTCATCGAAGAGTCTGTGTGCACCTTCGCTCTCGTCGGGGATCTCCAGATAGTGCGCCCGTTCCACCTGCTCATCACAGGCAGCCTGGACCACCATTCTAAGTCCCCCCGAGCTGCACGCGAGATCTTTACCTTCGCTCCCCAGCTGCGTTTCTCTGCCAGCACGAAGTAGAGCTCCCGTAGGTAGATCCGCGCCGCTGGTACTGCCAAGTACACGGATTGGCAGAGTCCCGTGAAGGAAGCCAGTCTCCTGGCAGGAATCCACCTCCGATTTCTCGCTGCGTCGCATAGGATCTCCTTCGCCTTGGTGTGGATCTTGTGTACCCGTCGTTCTGTTACACGGAATTGTCCCAGCTTCAGGTCCACCTCCAACCCGAGGTGCTCCACCACCTGTGTAGGCTCCCATTGGCCCTTCTTCTCGTTCCGCCCTAGGCCCAGTCGATGAAGCACCAGTTGAACTTTTTCTCGACGCAGAAAGCCTTCTCGCTGAGAGTCGACCAGCACCAGAAAATCGTCCATGTACGGTAGTACTCGCATTCCGCTGTGACGGTTCGCGTTCCCGCCAGCACCACCGGTCCTGCGACGGACTGACCATCGCTGTCGTACTGCAGAACCGTCCCGCAGCCTCTTGATTTCTCTGCAATCTTCCGCTGCCTGTGGAGAACGTAGAGCTTCCACCATCACGCGTACGAACTTGCAGAACACCCTCGGAGTGTCGTTCCACCCGAACGGCACCGCTGAACATTGAAGCAGGTCCCCTTGCAGGTCGAACTGCATGAAGCGTTGAAAGTCCGGGTGGATCCCCAGCGCATGAAAACCGTCCGGGAGGTCGAAGCTGATGCACCAGTCGCCCGGTTTCGCCAGTCTCCTTAGTTTCTTCAGCGTCTCCATCTTTACACACCACTGGTTCAGCCATCGGAAGTCCACCACCAATCTCCACTTGTTCGTACCCGGTTTCGGCACTAAAAAAGCGCGAGAAACATGAGATCTTCTCGTCGCTCTCGTCCAGGCACCGTTCTGTACTCCTTCTCCGCGTCCAGCCACACCTGCTGCTGCCGCGTAGCATCCCTCCGTGACACCCCGTGGTCGAACGGAGGCGGAGGCCCGCGCTTCCACCTCAACTTCACCCCGTGAGTAATCCATTGCATCACTTCGGAACTGGCGCCCGCCGCGCGCCATGCTCCCCTCCGCTGTCTCACCTTCTGTTGCACGGTGAGTTTTCCCCGCCCAGCGCCCGGAGAGGGCTGTTGCGCTGGATGGGGTGGCGGCACGCACATCACACATCGACCGCGGGCTTTCCGCCCCGGCCCTTGCCGCCTTTTTCGGTAGGCTTCTTACCGTCCTTCTCCTCGTACTTCTTACGTTCCTTCCAGCGCTGGTCTCGGTCCCGTGGATTCACAACCCGCGTTTCCGCGTTCGCTGCATTTTTCGACGTAAGGCTCAGCATCGCCTTGTCGCGGTTCTTGTCGAAGTCGTTCAGCCACTGCTGCAACACCTCGTCTGCCACCACGCCGTCTGCTGCCTGGTAGACTCTGTCCTCCACGAACTGCAGTTTAGCACGTAGAGCGTCCGATCCTCCCCGCCGCGAAGATCCAGGCTCCTGCTCCAGCTGCCCGCGCAGTTCCAAGTCGTCCACCTGTTGCACAGTAACGCGTACACGCCGTGCACCGAGTTGGTAATTGCGTGGAACCGTTTCTGCCACTCGCTGTTCGACAAATCGCAGTCCTCGTTCACGTCCAACGTGTCGTTGCATTCGCACACCACGTCGTGCAAATAAGACAGTGCCGGAGCCAAAACCAGGCACTCGTACTTCATTGAGGAGTTGGACTTCTTGGAGAGAGCGCCGTACGTCTTGTTGCCGTGCAGGTCGTACAACTGAGGCATTCTCGATGTCAGCGTAGCCGGCCGCGGCGGGAATGGGTTGATTGAGGCTGCTGGCACGTACGCCAGCTTCCTCCTTCTCTCCAGAAGTTGCTCGGCGGTCTTGGCTACGGTGTCCGGGTCAGAAGTCCTAGGCTTCGCTGCCACCTTCGCCTCCAACTCCACGTTGATTTGTGCTTGTCGGTGAAGCTCATCACGCAACAGGCGATGTTCCTCTGTCTGCTGCCTCTGCATTTCAAGCAGCTCCCCTTGCTGCTTTTGCATGATCAGAATTTGTTGCATCAGCACGTCCTGAGTGGACTATGCTGCCGGGGAAGGGGAAGCCTGCCTGATGTCTGGCTTCCCCGGGAGGGGAGGGAAATCCTCTGAAGACTTGCCCTTTGCAGTTCCAGCCATTCTTCTCCCTCAAAGGAGACACAGTGGAGTCAATCGTACTACCGTAGCCGATGTGAAGCCGTCGTTTGCAGTCGTAAACGCCGTCCCCGCGACTTCGTTGTTAGATCTCCCGTCGTCGTTCGATTGCCGTCGTACAACCTAGTGGTCTTGTCACTACCTACTCTACTGTTTATAGGTGAAACAGGTGAAGAAAATCTTACAAAATCGGATTTGCAGTGTGCCTCACAGAGTACCGTAGGTACCCGTGAAGTTCCTGTTTGCAAGAGCAAAAGGAACAAAGCTGAACAAGCGTGTCGCTTCGTGGCTACTTGTACATCCTGTTTGTGTCACGGAGGCTACATGTGTCATTCGGCTCTACTGCAGCAGGAGTCACGGATTCTGAAAGTCTGAAACCACAAAAATTATGTTGCACTCCGATTTGAACATATCAAGTGAGAAACCCTTAACCCCTATGGAGCGGATGGAATTTTTTTGCCAAAAGCACCAGTTTCACAAATGTGCCGTTTTCACGGTATATGGTACCGTGGTAAGTGCGGGTGATTCGTTGCATGTTCCATAACTCCTATAAAGTGATTGTGATATATGAAATGCATGATCGCATGATATATACAACGATATATCGGTGATATACAAGCCAAAAAACACGTTTTCCAGGAATCAAAAGTGTCAAAAATTAGTTCTCACAACCGCTTATTCGAGTATTAGGTCGCCCCTCGACCATAAAACAATCGCCTCTACTAGTGCCTTGAAATTAGTAATGGTGGCTGTAGTTAAACGCACCAATACATCCAAATATTCAAGCAATAAGGTGAAAAAAAACATCAAAAAACAACGAAAAAATATCATCTGTCAAATGTTTTCCATACTTAAGGCCATATTGTGTGTTTTCGGGGGAAATCGACTGTTGGGAAAGTAAGTATTGCCCATATGAGGTGCATGGTCATCTTATATAATAGTGGTCACCGAACCAACAAATCCTCGTCGATGAATGGCATCCACACCTCGATTTTGCACACTTTAAGATACTTTTGACCCAAATTTCATGCCTAGAAATAAGCAACTTTGGGGATTTTGCTACAACAAAATTGCCCTTGGGTGAGATATATATACTAAGTATATGTGTAGAATAAATTGTTGAGTATTAGATATACCTATCGCAACGGGTGTGCAAAGCTTGTATGGCCGATTCCGACAAGTGCTATCGGGCTGAGAAATGAATCCAAGCTTAGAGTTTGAAGTGGTTGTACCGTATACGGTACAAACCGCTCCATAGGGGTTAAATCATACATGCAAAATATGCATGTATGGGAGACGATTCCACAAGTTCTGAATTGGGTAGGAAACAAAAGACCCTTGTAGCTTTGAAATCGCATATTTGTCGGCGTAGGAGTTCCTATCGCCGTCGTTTTGATGTTTTGAAGCTTTTCCATTCGTTGTTTAATGAGTTTTTTTTTGTGTTCATCCAGTACTTCTATTTGTGAGACCCCGAAGATTAAGCATTTGCTAGCTATGTGATAGAAACTTCATAATTGTTGGTATTTTTTTGCTACGGGTTTTCCTCGGGGATCTGGATGTAATATCCGGGAGTAGCTTTCTTTGCTGGTCAAAGCATGTATTTGCTAGTATTCTACTTGTGGCTATTATCCTTATTCCATGTCTTGTCACAAGGACCTAGGGAGAATGGTGATGGTGGCCTTGCATTATGTATATAGTGCCCATTCCTATGCTTTGGGACAATATTTAGGACCCAACTGAATTATTTTCAACCTTGGTTTGCTTGGAATGCGGGTAATTCACCCTTTAATAACCGATGCATGGTTGAGGGGGTGATTTCACATTATTTAATTCGAAATCCTAGGTCCTCCCACAAGGAGCTAGATGTTCGTCGCAATAGCTACCACCGTCAGGGTCGGTTGAGAATTTGGAGACCCATGTTATCAAGTTCTCGAGCTGCTCTTTGTGCAGTGTCTTATCAAAATTCTGATCCGAGGTCATCTTGACCACCAAATTTTCAGTCAAAGTCGCATGGGTGTGCCAAATTTGAAAGTTGTGCTGAATAAGCCAAAAATATTATCGAAATTTACGCTACCCATGCTCATTGCTGATACTGTAGCATGAATTTAAGAAGATATCTCGGCATATGCAAAACATGGGACTTAGCTCAAGTCCCAAGGATGTTACAAACCGGAGGATAGCCACTTAGACCATCAAGAAGGCGGGTGAAAAATTATGGCATCCAGGTCCTTGTGAGAGGACCTAGAGCGTTCTAGGTCCTGTCACAAGGACCTCGGAATAATAGCCACTTGGGACGTTATGCTGAAAATGACACGGTGACCCTCAAAACTGTCACTTGTCATATTTCCTAGAGCAGTCTGGTAGACTGTCACATGTAGGCTGGAACCTAGAACCCAACTATAAAGGTTGGTTATCTCTTATATCAATTCACAATTTGAGCTTTTATCGTTATTAGTTCACGCCATGTTTAGGGGTTCGTTCGATTAAGATATACAAAGTGGTTATTTAGACGCTTATACTTATTTCATTTAGACGCTTTATACGACCAAATAAAGCGACCACGGACACTTTACTTAGTCACTGCGACCTAGCCATGATTGGCTAAGCTCAACCGCTTGGGGTGGAGTGAGTAGTTCCGACTTGAGGGTACCGCGGTTGGGCGGTATGACCTGAGTTTTCACCTTAGTTGATTCCGGCTTTGCTGGGGTACCGACGTTGTGATTTTCTCTACGGGGTTTAACGTTGGCCTTCGTTCTGTCATTTTGATCGCTAGCGACACCGCTTGACAGTGGATCCGCGAAGTCGGACATCACGACCTCCGCCAGACTTCACTTCACAGCCATTTCGCTCGACGACCAACCATCATCTTTGTGGTCGCCCCACCGTACCGCCCTCTTACTGGACAGACTCGCTCCACCCCTACAGTCTTTTCTCTCTGTGGTTTCGACTAGATCTACATCATATATGGCTACTAGGAGGCGCTCGCTTTAACAAACAATTTTTGACACCGCTGCCGCTTGGCATGCAGCAACACCGGCCACACCAGCCGCAGCGGCAATGCCGGCTGCAGGATCCGATGCTCACACCGCTTTTATTGCAGCGGTGCAAACGTTGTATCGGTCGCGGTTTGACGAGGCCGTGGCGAAGCACGTTAAGAAGAAGTGCTTTGGGGACAAGCACATGCGATTCAGTGGCACGGAGAGCGACGTTGCGACGGTGTTCACCCGTCTGGTAGCCACGCTGAAGGAGGCATTCATTGTTCAGGACGCCGCCTTCAACTCCTTGTTCAATCGGACTGACGCGGCGGCTACGGTCAGGGTGGAGGCCAACACACTGCAAATATCGACACTCGAGCTCCTCGTCGGCCCGGATTCGACTGTTGCTGACTGGTTGGAGGGCAGTGCGCTGGATTCTCCGCAGGATGGGAAACGGGTACTACTAGAGTTCGCACGGAGATTGCTGCATGCGGGCAACCCCTTTCAGGTGACGTCTGCCATGCTCAGCGTGCGCGTATTGGCCAACCATGATTCGCAGGACAGCATCGCAAACTTCAACGCCGCGCACATCGCAGCACGTCGCATATGCACGCTGGACATCGAGGACGTCAAGGAGCTGTTCCCTCGACCCCACCTACTATCACGCCGTTGTGTTGCGCCTCATGCTCACGACTCAGCGATATGTCTGCGAATGTCACGGTGAGCATGTGCAACACGTTACCATGACCATGCCGACGAGTTCGTTCAGTTCCTCCTCGGTACATTTTGCCGGCCGGGTGACACTGCGGCGGCCGACATGGCCGACTTGATCATGGACCCCAAGCGGCAGGTGACGGCGCTTACCGACATTGTCAGCAAGTGGGGATTCGCTCCGCGGGCGGAGAAGCCAGCCACGCTCGTGAAGTACGGTGCGAAGAAGGCCCACAAGGTGGCGGTCGCTCCCCTGAAGGAGGGTGGCAATTGGTCGCAAACCGTCTCCGACAAGGTAGGGTTCCACAAGGGAAGCGGGCAGACCATTCCCTTCTGCCAAAACCATGATTGCATGTGCGACCGGGCGCGGCACTGGCACCGTGACTGCCCGAACGGGGGCAAGCGGGCCAACTTGGGCGCGGAGATGTACGGCGCGTTCAGCCCCGAGGCCATCTAGAACGACGTGTACGCTCTCCAATTTCAGCAAGCTCTCGACTCCGAGAAATACGACGCCATGTGCCTTCTGACGTGACTGCCCGAACGGGGGCAAGCGGGCCAACTTGGGCGCGGAGATGTACGGCGCGTTCAGCCCCGAGGCCATCTAGAACGACATGTACGCTCTCCAAATTCAGCAAGCTCTCGACTCCGAGAAATTCGACGCCATGTGCCTTCTGGCGGAAAGCCCGAGATCGTCTCCGGCTTCTCCGCGTGTTCATTCTGCGAGTGCGACGACGACCCCGAGGAGCATGCCATCCACGAGTACGCGGTACTTGCAGCCACGCGACGCGGACATGGAAGGCTTCCGGGTCGGTGGTGCCGTACACGACCCCGTTGCATTCAACACGTTCGGGGCGCGGACAGACGCACCGCTGCCGGCAACACAGCCGCCACCACCGGCAGCACCGGTGAGCAAGGCATCGGGGGACACGGATTCGGTGAGTATGTTTCCCGTCGTCCCTCTGCAGCCGACACGGGTGGAGCGCACGTTCACGGACTTCATCGGGAAAATTGGCTTCACCGTCACGGCGGAGAACGCGGAGCCGCCACAGAGCCGCGGATGCATAAGCTTCGGGCTTATGGGCGACGCCGTGGAGGACAGTGCGAGTGTTGATGCCGACAATTGCGACGGTGGGTCCGTCGCCGCAGAGACGGACGGTGTGATGCGGGTTCGTCGAGTGCCAGAGTCGGTGGTGTACCATGCTCCGGCGTGTGTGCCCCGCGGCGCGGCATCTTTCTTTCGGTTCACTGCTCTACCTCTCCTTGCCATGTGCACCTTGCTTGCCGTGGCGGCCACGGCGGCGCCAATCACGGGCGAGGTATTTGGTGGTGCTACGGACACCACGCCACGACCGGTCGGTGGTGTAAGCATCCGGCCAGCGGCACTCATTGTTCGTCAGGCGCGTTGTGCGCGGCCATACCAGGGAGCCAGGCAGTCCGTACCGGGTGGATGGATCCCGCCCTCCCCGCCTATCTCACAGTACGATTCAGAGGAGGAGGCAGAGGAGCCGCCACCGCCCGTGATCGACACTGACACGCCCAGCACTTCGTCATTTTCTTCCACGAATGATTTTTAATCTCCGACACCTTCAATCTGGGCAGCACAGCGATGCCACCGGTCCAAACTCCACAGGACCGTTGCACTTGTGGCTGAGAGTTGCATTGGACCGTGCCTGTCTGGCATGATAGTTTACAGCAGTTGCTGGATGTGCAGACGAGCTCCACCGAGTTAGGGTTTTTTACTATTAGGGTTTCCAGTATTGTATCAGAATTGCACAGTAGAAAGTAGTCTCTGTAGCCTGTATTGCCTCTTCGGGACCGCCCTGCCAGGATTGGGCAGGCCTCCCGCTGACACTCATTGACCGTTTGTGCCGAAGCCGAGTACGTATTGTTTTACTTTGTTGTTCCGGCCACATAGCTCGGGTCTCCACACTAGGTGGTGTGCTGGAAATGACACGGTGACCCTCATAACTGTCACCTGTCTAAAATAGTCTGGTGGACCGTCACATGTAGGCCAGAACCTAGGATCCAACCATAAAGGTTGGTCATCTCTTACATCCATTCACAGACTGAGCTTTCATCGTTCTGAGTTCACACCCTGTTTAAGGGTTCGTTCAATTGAGATATACAACGTGGTATATCTGGCACCTTAGCATTTCGGTTTGCATAAGTTCTTTGTACCTAGTTGGACTTGTTGAAGATACCCTTAGTGCACCGCTCAACAATTCTTACCAGATGCCGTGTTCGCCACTGATGGGGAATTGAAACGAAACAAACAGGAAGGAAAGGAAACAAATGTAACCTGCACATCATTTAAGGCATGTGCGTGTAGTTACTACTAAACCACCGCCGGGCCCTTCTGCAAGCGAGGGCAATGTATCCCCCAACTAGAGTATATGCTATGCGTAGGGTGGTTTTCCACGTACTGGTGGGCTGCACTGGCGTTTACCGCTTTAACTAAAGTGTTGCATATACCAATTCTTGTTTCAAAACCGGTGCGTGCTGGAATTTGCCTGACCGCCCTGTACAGGGGTCCCGTTTCAGGCATCAGCTGATTCCCTAGATCTGAACTGGCTCCTAGTTGTAGTGGCACAATGTCACGCAGGTTTCACTCACCGTTCGTTTCAATCGTGCTATCGCGGGTTATTCGGTATATTAGGTTTCAGTATGTTTAATATTATTCACTCATTTATCTGCATTCTGAAAGTGTCGACCTGAATATTTATCACACCCAAGATATATCCGTATAAGGATATATCAGTAGGTTATGGGCCCACCACGCTAATGTATAAGCACGATGCTCATCGTGCTACTACTGAGCCATCAAGCCCTCAACAAGTCAATATCCTCTGCGATGAGGTAGTGGCGTTGTGTCCAAGCAGTCCATTGGGCTTTGCGATCAATGTGGCCTTTGTTTTATACTGGCCGATCTCCTCAAGGAGGATGAATGCGGCAGCATTTTGAAAGCGTCTTGTTGGCGTGTCGTTTGGTCAGGACGGGAACAAGTGAAAACCAACACGAAAGGGAAAGGGGAAAGGGAAGGGCAAGGGGATAGCATGATAAATTTTAGAAGCATGCGGAAAAGGTTCACATTCAAAACGCTAACACTTTCATTTCCATTTTCTCATTTCCTTGTCCGTGTCGGTTTTTTCTATATTTTTGTTCTTGTCAGTCTGGCCAATTTGAATCAGTGACACGCTGACAAGGCGCTCAAACGTTGCATTCATGCTCCTCGAGGAGTTCGGCATTTTGTTACATACAGAAACATACTGAAACTGAATGATGACACTCCCATCTCGTTCCATTCTGTATGACGTGATAGTACCAAGCAGGGGTTTGTTAGGCGCAGCAGTTGTAAAAGCCTCCCTACTAAGTCTCTTCATCCAACTTGTTCATACAGCCAGACATCTTTCATGGGGGGGAAACCATTTATTGGCATATAGGTTTCCATGCTATCTACACATATACGTTCGGGCCGGCTGACCCTGAACGCTTGTATGAATCAGGACCTCCCAACCTGTTGAAGTGGTAGTTGCGCAGCTTTTTGTCTACGCACTCTTAATGTTTAGTTCCCATTGTATTGTGGAAGAGAATTTCACGAGCCCCCTTCCCGCTTCGGTGAACGGGATTGAAGCCCTACGATGCAATTCAAGAAGTACGTGTGATTATGGGATGCGCTCTTAAATGGCATCGCCGCCTTGCATGCATACAATACTAGACAAAGAAGAAACATACTCACCAGACAGTGCACCTGCTGCGAAAGCTTAATAGGGCGCCCAGGCAGGTCTTTCAGCTCCACCTCCATTTCCATCGTCACAATTCTGGTCTCAGGCCACTTGGTTGGTGTGATCAGCATATCAGACTTGCACAAGGCGGGAATCCACTCTCCCCGGAATGACAGTAGGTTTGGAAGGCTCTTCTCCTTGTTTACATGCGGCTCCATGTCGAGTAGAACGGGCACCCCGTCCGTCGTTGCCAACTGCAATTTTTGGATAGTCTTAACCGGGTTGGACAGCGTGGAGCTTTCGCGAAAGATGTTCAGGATCAGCTGCAATTAGCACGTCAATCTTTGTGAGCATACACCACAGATGAAGGGTCGTATGGTGGGCAGGCTCCCCACCCGTGAGAGTGTGTAGCTAGGGGGTGTTGGGTGGCCAAGAACCCTAATTAAGCCTGAAACTCTTAATCCTGCACCATCAAGCCCTTCGAAAACATTCTGCAACGCCATTTAGTTGTGTATACGGCGCTAAAATGATCACTATACACTACTGTGCTTGGTGCAAAATGGTGCAAAATGGACCTAACTCCCGGAGTCAGAGACATTCTCAGCCTTTTGGGAGCCATTTGAGCAAATGCAGCGAACGCTTCACCATCATACCAACGTCAATTGACGTGGTCCATTGAGGTCATGTGATTGAGTTCGAGTTATATGGGTTTCTGGTGGTTAATCCCTAAAGCCCTAGAACATAAACCCTACACCATCGTGAGCCTTCAAACACACCAGGCGCGAAGGTAGTATTGCCGTGGGGCACTCTTGCACCCCCGCGCGCGAAGGTGGTGTCGGCATATCGCCGTGGTAATACCATACATGCTTTGGCGCAATTTCTTTTTGGAAATCTGGACGTTGTAACGCGTTACGTGCGTGTAGCAGTTTGAGCTTGCAAATTCTAGGGGAGCCCCCCGGCAGTTAAAGCATATGCCTAGGGGGGGAGGGGGGGTGGTCCATGTTCCACATTCCCTCTCCCCCCAAGGAGCAGTGCACATCCGCCCTTGGCATGAGCAAACACATGTGTGATTTGGTGTAATGTGGCAATTTTGGTGGCGCATTATTATAAACCACTTTATGGCATAGAAGGGCAGGCGGATCCTGCCGAAAGTCGCCGCTCCGCCCTGTATCTGAGGACGAATGGGATGCACGATTGACCATCGCTTGAATAATAATGGTTTATCTCCGTGCATATTTTGAATAAGCAGCCACGATACTCACACCGGAGAGCAATGGCAGACGCGGGACATATACACCTAGTGGAGGTAACGTACACGGATGAGATGAGCTGGGAGGAAGCGCTGAAAACGAAATACACGAAATATGCACCACTGGTAAAACTATTAGAACTATACGGGTACAAAGTAACACTACACGTAATGGTATTCGGAAACACGGGAACAATATATGAACACACGGAGAAAATACTGACCAAACACCTAGGATTCGACAAGCGTGAAGCACTACACCTCCTCATGAAAATACACAACCTCGCTACAGGATATGCAGTAGGCCATGTTTTTGTATGCTGATGCTGACAACGGAGCCAATCTGTCTCGTTGAAGGCTAAGATTGACAGGATCCCCTGAATTAGACCAATCCGGAAGCTGGATTTTCCAAGCTCCACCGGTGATGCATCGAATACAACGGAGGCTGGTTTTATTCTACCGACTCAATCAAAGCGGTGCACAACGGGATAATAATCGGAAAGCATTAAAGAACCCTCAGTTCAAGCTAGATCACAGTAGATGGTCCTCAAAACTTTCTGCTTCGCCAGAGGCAGATCGGAACAGAACGGAAATTATTTGCAGTTCAGCAGACAGTACAGGCGCGCACGGAGAACGGCTTTTTTATCAGGATCGATATATATGCAAGACGATTGTATCGGAGCCGGAAAGCTACTCCCCTCTTCGGCGGAGACGAGGGTTAAGGGAAGAGATGAGACGTGGATACGTCATTTATCCTTCCCGGTTATTTGTTGATGGCATCTGTGTAACAGCATATAGGGGTTGGGATCATGTATATGCTTGTGTAGGGAGAGGAAGATGGTAATCAAGAATATATTTGAGCAGGAAACGGTGACGAAATCGCACCTCATATTTGCACCCAATCACTAAATTATAGCAAGGTCCAACGATGTCATGGTCAGTGACTAAACAATTCTGTTGCTTTGGGGACAACTCCTGCCATAGAATCAAAAGCCGCGCGTAAGCATCTATGAGTCGCAATGCTCAACGATTTACCCAACAGCTTCCACAACAAGAGTGATCCCTGCCTACATACAAGGCTGCGGTCATACACGGACTCACAGCGACAGCCGCGTTGCTCTTAGCATACCAACAAGAATAATTTGGCTGAACAGAAACTCTTGACGCGCGCGATTAAGTGATTCCCACTCTTGGATGACCCAATTTTTATGAGAGGTGCACAAAAACTTGTGAGACACGTCGTATTGACACGCAAAAATACATGTACAGTAAGCAAGCAGATTTAGTGCAATATTGTCGTTGCACTTTGCAATGCGAGTATCTCATGCTGCGTCATCCGCATTATTCACAGTATAATAGATACGCGGGGCTCCCTATGCTGATGAAGCGACACGACACAGCTCATCAATGATCACATGATGTGCTGATTCCCTTTACGTGCACTACCTGGAGCTCGATCTCGACGAGCAGATCTCCAGCTTGCATCTCCGTGATGCTCACTGCCGTCATCGCTGCGATTTCTTCCATTTGAACTGCAGGCAGCAAAGCATTCACACATGTTACTATGGGATTTACATTATTCTGGGAGCAAATTTTGATTGTACCGGGAACAATCAACTTTTGCTATATATTTCAGGAACAATGGACATTTCTGTAGCAAATATTGATTGTTTACGGTACAATTAATATTTGCTACAAAAATATATACTTTCTTATATATTTTCGGAACAATGAATATTCCTAGTGCAAAAGTTGATTGTACCGGAAACAATGAAAAAACTTATAGGTTTCCGGTGCAAAAACGTAGATTCTAAAAGAATAGCTGGCGCTGGCAGTGGGGGCGGTGCACGGGTGGTACTCGGTGTTACTCGGGCGGTGCGTGAGCCGGCGGGTGGGAAGGGGGGAGGATGGAAGGGGGAGGGTTGGCGGGGGGGGTGCACTACTGAGACGGTGAGACCCCCCACCCCCACCGCCAACCCCCACCTCACCCAACCCCCTTCCCCGGCCAACGCACCGCCTGAGTACCACCCGCGGACCGCCCCCACCGCCAGCACTAGCTATGCTTCTAGAATCTACGTTTTAGCACCGGAAATATACAAGTTTTTTCATTGTTTCCGGTACAATCAACTTTTGCACGAAGAGCGTTTGCACCGGAAATCCGCACTGGAATCGAGGTGCCATCGTTTGCACAGGAAATCATCAAAATTTGCTCCCGGAAAAAATAAAACCTGTTACTATGTAGTGACAAACCAATTACAAGAAGCTCACGTTACGTAGCGACTGCGTGCTGGTGGTTGCACATTACTGAGCTGGGTTGCACATAGACTTTCCAATGTTTCAAGCTTCACAGATATGCAAAGTCGGTGATGATGAAATAACTGTCCCCACATCTTCAAATATCTTAGGAACTATATTCGTGTTGCTTGCGGACGAGTTATATTCACTTGTGAGCAGTGGTTGCCAAATGGAACATCGGAAAATGAAAATCCACGGGTGAAATTCCCAGAAGATGAGCATTCACTGCACCACTGGTGAAACTATTGTGGAAACCATCAACTAGTAATTATTATAAACGTGGGTTGATGATGCACGGGTTTATGGCAAATTAACAAGCTCACCTGTAAGTCTACGCGACACCTCCAAAGTGGATGTGGTCATCCTGGTCACAAGCATTCAGCGCACGAGATGTCAACCAACTTGAGACGCATTTGGTCAAAGCATCCTGAGTGCTTGGACACCAGTATTGTTTGAAACACCCACACAGGTGATGGAGGTATGCGTGGTCAATGCCCCCACATACACGTTTAGAACGGCGTAGGCATGCGAATGAATCGTTATGACGGACCTCAAAATACTACGGAAGGTATTTGATCGACACAACTACACTGACTCCCAGATCTATAAGGGCGTGATAAAGGGCGGTGCAAGTCTTATTCATCTTCCAGACTCGGTCAGATGACAGATGTCGACTTTCTGAAAATTTGCACTCGTGTGTTATCAACATATTTGCATGTTTTGAGCGAGAAAACGCAAACCTGTTATCATTCTATGCAAAGCAGCATGGAAATAGCTTGGGGGGGATGATTGATTATGCAAAGAAGTGCAGACACGCCTTGCAAATCTGGTTTCAGACACTCGACTTAGAGTGACTACAATGGCGCGTCACACAGGCACAACACACCACACTTTCGTCCATGCTTGGACAGACAAATGGCCATCTGTAAAATATGACGAGATGAATGTATGCCGCATACGAAGCAATGCGTGTGCCATGTATACATCCAATGAAGGCATTCAGAGTGTTCTTGAAAGCGCCAACACTTCATTGACATAGTCGCTGATGAAAAGGATCGGGTCAACGTTGCTTCCGTGAGCTGGCGAGTATGCAACCTTTGCACCATCCGTCATCCACTTGATTTGTTATGTGCCATATATGCCATGTATGTGCAGGGGGGTTACCGAGTCGTGTCGTCCATCGTCTTGAAGAAATTGCTCTTAAGAACCTTCTCCACCGTCCATCGCTCAGATGGATCCTTCACCAACAGCTTGTCTCGTATCATGCGAGCTACACCACGGCACAGAGAGAGAAAGGGAGGGGGTGAGTAAGTTCCCAGCAGAAGGACACAATCTTAGGGTATGAGGCCCATCTCAAAGCACACACACACTGTGCAGATGCCCAGCTTTGCATCCACGCAGTTGTCACATCATTCGAGTGTGCATCACTCGCAGCATTTGCAGCTGGCGAACTTATAAATCCCCGTTTTATGATCATAAATATTCTGGCATCCCACCACAAGGACCCGGGCTATTATATAGACCAAACTGGACGGAGGGGTGTGGATTGACGGATTGGCCACGCAGGGTCCGTCGGTGGCATGCCCAACATAGGAACATGGTAATATCATATCACTCTAAAAACACTATGACATAGCAACATGGCAATAATCATCCTCTGTACTGAAACAAGAGAGGAGTGATGTACAAACAAACCTGCACCAGACTCGATATTTTGGAGCCCCTTGAGTTGCAGAGGCATGCTGGAGAGGAGCTCTGCGACCACCTGTTTGTCGGACAAATGCTCATCAAACAGCCGTCTGCCAGTGTAAATTTCGTACAGCACCACGCCGGCGCTCCACATATCCAACGTGGTGTCACGTGGGGCAGTCTTCTGACCTTGCAGCGCAAGCTTGACAACCTGTACAGAACTCCCCATTGTTCATTGATGACGTTCGATATGAAAATTGCATCCAAAGTGTCTGCTCCGGCGAATCATCATCTTGTATGTGTGCGCCAAATAATATTTCAAACCCACAGAACCTCGCGGGCTCAGATGAGTGTGCCAAATGGCATGGCGCAAAGCAATGATGAAATTGATTATGAGTGAATGGTTGCACCGATGATGATTGTAGCTGGGTACATTGACGAAGGGTAGCTCGTGGTGAAGTGGTACCTAGATAGGCCCAACTTTTATGAAACGCTGAATTATTGAAGTGTAATGCATCGATTGTTCTATTGTAGTAAGTGCCCATGCATGCATGTCATCAGCGATCATACATGTTGTGACTGCGCCTACGTGATTGTTCAGCCAAATGCTTTCTAGAGAATCCGTTACTTCAGTTTATACAACGTGTGTGTGCGCGCGCTTATCCTTGGACCGATACATTTGGCCTCCCTAACTGCCAAAGATCAGCTGTACTATGTAAAGTACCCGTGCAAGGGATCAAAGAATTCAGCACACACTTCGGGACACTCATCCAGAATTTCCGGAGCTCTGTCGTGAGGATTGGGACCCCCTAAACTTTGCTGAGCCATTAGAGCGCCTCTGCAACCGCACAACCTGCGCACTATTACTATGCCCCTGGCGCCCGTTCACATCCGCCCTCCGAGTCGCGCGAGCCATACTCCCACCATGAACCCTGCACTCTGCCCCACCACCCTGCTCCCTGCCTACCCCACAGCCTCAAGGCAGCTTGCCCACCCATCGAATGTCCTGTGTTCCCAAGCGCCGTCTCGAGGGGCTGAGAATAATAGACTGCATCGCTTCCGTCTGACCTTGGGCGCCCACCGCTAAACTGCGTCTGCAACCCTCTCTCCCCAACTCCACCCCAAAGCCCTTGCGCTGAAAACCTTGCCAAATATCTGCGAACATTGTGTGTGTGAATGCTTATCCTTGCGACTCCTTTGGCACCCCGTAGCCACAGGAGACTGCACTACGTACCCACGCCGGGGATGAAAGGATTCAGCACACACTTCGGGATACTCGTCAGGATTCTCCAGAGCTCACTAGTGAAGAATGGGACCCCCTAAGCCTCGCTGAGCCACCCGAGCCCTGTTGCCCCGCTATCCTATTTCGGAATATTTTGCTTCCTCCCATCATATCTCCCTCTAAATACGTTTTGCTTTTCAGGAATTGAGGTCACGGAAGTGGGTATGAACGAGCCTGGTGAGGGCAAGGACGAGACGGACAGCACCTTCAACACTGCTAAGGGTGTGGTGTGCCGCGAGGTTGCTTTAGGTGTTGATGTGACCACAGCGGCCGAATTTATTCGAGTATTGAACTCTAAGGATGGGGTCCGCGGCATGACCGCGCGAGTTGTCGAGATACACCGGCCAAATACCCCCTATGACGTCGGAACTTTGGAGAATATAACACGATATTCTCACCTTCGGCATTCCGAGGAAGGTCTCAGGTGTTGGGAGCATTATGGTATTGGCCCTGGGCGGCTTTATTTACACCCCATCGGAGGTTGAGAAGTTGTGCAAGACCCTGCTACCAGCCACTTCAGGTGAGCGCCATACAGTACACCGCCAGCGCACTGCCGCCTTGTGCCTGAAGCCGGTTCATCCCTGCCCCCCGAGCTGCGCGAGCCATATCTCCACCACCAAGCCCACGCGCAAGACCACCCCTCTGCTCCCTGAGCCTCACTGGGCCACCTGAGCCCCTCTGCGGCTGTCCTGCCGGCGCACTGCTGCTGTGTCTCTGGAGCCGGCTCACCTCCGCCAATCGAGCCACCCCTCCACCACCAAGCCCACATCCCACATCACCCCGCTGCCCCCTACAGCCTGGTCTCAAGAGAGCTTGCCCACCCACGCCACGGCCAGAATGCCCAAGCGCTGTCCCAAGGGGCTGAGAATGATAATCTGGGTTGCCCTCATCCAAACTTGCGCATCCGCCACCGACTTGCGCCTGTAGCCCTCTACCCCCAGCACCAACTCCCCGTGACTGGAGCCCTTGCGCTGATTGCCTTGCGAGGTGGCCGCAAACTTGAGCAATGCGCTCCACACTTGCGCTGCAACTGTCACGCCGCACTGTTCCTACTTGGGGTCCCATCCCCACAGTTGCCTGTGTGTCCCAAGCCCTCCCGGTGGCCGATAGTTCACCACCCGGTCGTCGCCTTCCCGACAGCTGCTCACTGTTAGTTCCGGCACGGCCAGCAACCTCGCCCGTGGGCACGGAAGCTGATGAGATGCCGTATGCTGCCGTGCAACCTGTTGTAAGTGGTCATCGCTGCCGGGATGGGCCCCCGGGCTCTGAGGGGCCCGGCATGTGTCAACTCCACCCGCGGACCTCCCCACATCTCCCCCGTCACCCTCACCAGTTCCCCCCATGCCAGCAACCCCCTCAAGAAGGCCGGCCACCCGCCTGCTCGCCCCCATCAAGGTGGCCACCCCTCCCTCCGCCAAGGCCATTGCTTGCTCCGGCGAGGCCCCACTCTGCTCCTGAGTCCAGACCCCACCCTCCGGGCCCGGCGACGAAAGGTCATCCCACTCATTCAAGATATCCTCGACACTTGACGCCGCCTGGCTGAGCCCACCTATGCCTGCCCGCGCCCTTCCAGATCGCGCCTCGGCGGTGCCCCCTCCTTGACCTCCCACAATGCCTAGATGCTCCGCCTCCCGCCGCACATCCTCCATGCCCTCCAAAAGCCTCGATGCCATCGCGCCTGCCTCGCCTGCCCCATCGGAGGCCTGCCCAGACTGATCACGCTGCGTTCCCTCAGATTCCTGCGCTCCACCGCCAAATCCATCCTGCGTGGCATAGTCTGTCTCCTCGAACGCGCCCTCCCACGCTCTGTCCATCAGTGCCAACCTCTCCCCCCCTTCCCGTCGGTCCGCCTCCCCCCGATCCAGGTCCGAGCCCATGCCACCTCTCACACGCCCTCCGCCAGCCCAACGCCACCCACTTCCGGCCGGACACCGCCCCACAGCCCGCCTGATGATCAACCCTGCGATCCCTCGTGCAAGCGCGAAAAAAAGTAACCGGACCCACTTCTCCTTCCAGCCCAAAGCCCCGCCACGTGCCACTTCTTCGTCCTCGTCCTCGTCCTCGTCCTCGTCCTCGTCCTCGTCCCCATTGCCGTCCACCTGCTCTCCCCTTTCCGCGTTCGCCTCCATGTACCGCCGCTCCCTGAAGTGCCGCTGCGTCTTCTGAAGGAATCCATACGCCGCAGGCCCTATCTAGCCCACCATACACCTCCACCCCAAAGGGGATGAAGTGGTGTGGGCGGACATCCCCGTACGTCGCCACCTTGCTCTCCTCTACCTTCTTTGCCGCCGCCCCGGGGGCCATCATGGCCGCTCCCAGGTGCGCGTCTGACATCGGCCGCGCCGTGGTCACATCAAGCAGCACATGCTGGACCGGTCCCTCCGCATCCAGCACTGTCACATCCGGGCAATGATTCCGTGAGTAGGTCAGGTAGCCCGCGAAGTCATCGTGCAATGCAGACGCCAAGGGATAGGCAGACTTGGCCACCTCGAACAGCACCCTCTGCAGTTTGTGGTGGATGAAAGAGTACCAATTTCCTCCCCCAGCCCCCACTCCCCCCCGGCATGCCAGTAAGTGTGTCCCGGTGGGATCCCGCTCTCCTCCACAATCGGGGCACTCCTCCACTTGGCCAAGGAGGGGCTGCTCCGCATGAAGAATGTGCCGAAGGGCCACCCGGTATTCCGCCGAACTGAGCTCCAGGGCTGGGCAGCATGGAACACCCCTCAAGAAAGCAGGCCCAATACTGTTGAAGGTCACCGAGAAAAGCCAGGGGAGCCGAGACGCCCCCACGTGCCCAGCCAGCCAAAGCCAATCCGCAGAGTGGAGGACAACAGCATAGACCCGTTGGGCACGTTTTTGAGACCTGCTGTAATCACTCAACTTCTTGACGTCGTCCGCCTTTGGCACTTGTGGTGGCAAATGCTCATTTGCTCCCCTCTAGTTAGGCCCATCCCATGCGGGAGGATGGCAAACTCACAGGAGTGCCACGCCAATCCATCGCCAGGCAGCAAGTCCCGCAACGCCCCCTGCATCCTCCTGTCATGCTCCTCAGCCGCCTCCCGCATCATCTCCGGCGGCACACCTCGCAGCCAGAACCCCAGCCTCGGGTAGGCACAGAATCGAAGCAGGAGCCCCTGGGCCTGCGCATGCCCAAGCTTGTTCAAGAGGGCCAGGATGCCACACAACTCCTCCACCTTCTTCAACATCTCCACACTGACCGCCTCTGCCTTCCACACCGGCATCCCCAAGACATCGATGACGTCCAGCTCCCCCCGTGCACCCGGCATCCCGACCTCGAAGCAACCGTGGCGTCCCCCTCAGGCGAGAAAGCCGCTGACTTCACCGGCTGAATATCCAGGCCAATCGCCACTGCCTCCTCCATATAAGCCGCATATACGCGAGCGCCGCTTCAACCGGAGGGCCCAGGAAGAAAGCATCGTCCAAGTAGGCAAAGATGACCACGCTAGGGTGTCCCTCTTGAACCCGCTTCAGCACCACCTGCAACGGGGCAGCCAAGTAAAGCGGCCCCAGGGGGTCCCCCTGTTGCGTGCCTTCCTTCGACTTGACAAATCGCATCACCGAGCCATCAACGCCCCCCAGCAAAAACCCCAGGTTTGCCTCCATCCCATAACAAAGTTCCGTCCATGCCCACAGCTCCGGGAAGTCCCGCTCGATAGCCTCAAACATTGCATCTCTCTCTCTCTCTCTCTGTGTATTCATGGTGCGACGCTGGTTTGTCCACGCCAATATATGACGGGTGATCTGTAACAACCATTATTACTTTCGGCGGGCATCCATCCTATATGTATAGCGTCTACTGTTATTAATCCTCGTATATGATGGAATTCATTCTCGAGTTCATCATGTGATAGAATTCAACCGCATCCTCCATGTGAATTGGAGAATCCTTAGAGTCTTCATGATCAAACAAAAGGCGCTGCGTGCCGGCAGCAGATTGGTACATGACGGTAAGCATTATTCCTGTGCGCAATAATGCACGTTCCCAAAAGCAGTGGGTGGCATATAGATACCTCAGGGGAAGCATAGCGGAGGGTGTACTCCACGGTGGCATCTTCGCCAACCTTGCGGGCAGTGGCCAAATCGATCAATTTCCACACATCTTCCATTGCAAACTTAACGATGTTGGCTGGCTTGATGTCGCCGTGAACGAGACCTGTGAGGTGTCATGCACAGTGTGCATTCCTTTGCTTACACCCTTCGATGAATTCAACATATGCTCACAAACAATTTGCCAACTCTAAATGTTTTGAGTCTTCGTCACAACATCGAAATGCAAGATATTTGCTTGTGCGTGGTGGTCAAATCATTGCAGCATCAGAGCATATAGTAGAACATATGTGCCTCCGGGCGACAACATCCGCATAATGTTGCACTCCTATCAGAGCAACATTTATTGCAGGTATACATCATACTGCCTCATCATCCCGTCTCCCGTGCACTTATCTGGTCCGCAGGGAAAAACATATAGTTTTTAGCTTTAGTCGAGTCAACTTTGTCAGAGATTGCGGCTCTTTACCCTAATAAGTTTAGGCTATAACTGTGACGTCAACACTGCCGCGCAGATACCATCCTCAGCAGACTCAAGGCAATGCATCCAGCTTTCCAGTCAGTATGAGAACATAAGCAAATGTCTATTTGATTGGATCAATTAATAAAGCGAGAGTTCGGGTCTGGGGACTTATGTCGAGAGTATCGTGGTTACCCGAATTGCGGTGCATGGCGTAGAGAGCATTGAAGATGTTACTTGACATAGCTTTCTTCTTCACATCGTCCAAGAGGTGGCTCGACTGCTTGAGATACTCTTGCATTGTAAAATCGCCACGTTGTAGCACAAGACAGCAGAGCTCGTCGATACTCATCGGAGATTGCTCAATCACTGCTGGACTCGCCACCGGGGCTGATGCTGCCATGACTTCTGGAGAGGCTGCAGCATAGGTGGCCGTGTTACCAGCAGCGGCTGCCTCTTTGTCATGTTGACCATCCACCTCGATGGGCTCTGTCGCTTCCTCGTCCACGGCGTCCACAAATGACTCGTTTGTGGCATCCTGCGTGCATATGATTGTCACACTCTCTTCAGGAGTCCCCATGAGGTTGAAGGGTGGGTACTGCAAAGAAGCTTCAGCTCGATCATACAACATCCACATCCGCGCCCGTTTCCACTTCAAATGTCCAGTTTATTTTTATTGCAGCTTGCTTATTGGTGAAGGGAAACCGAATTTGGACGCATTCGAAGACAAAAAGTGACACGGATATCGATCTTCAAGGTTTTGGACACCCTCCCAAAGCTTTGAAGATCGATGTCTCCATCACTTTCCTCCGACTTTTGTCATCTTTTCTCATCGTGTTCCAAACATCTGCAATGTGGATCACCACACTGGATTTTTATACCACATTGTATATTTTCATCATTCACAAACATCAGATTTCCGTTGCATCAGGCGGGCATCCACGGACACTTCAGAATACCCATGCACCGCATGCGTCACCTTATAAATAGATGGTACAACAGCACAATGCTTTCCCCTGTTGCAAATGGAAGTTGTTATAATTGACTCATTATGATGACATTTGTGCAAATAAAGGGCTGCGTGATGAAGTCATCGGGATTGCATAAACCCTAAATCTTACATGTGACGGTTGTATATGCATGGTGTTGCGATATATTCATTGGGATGCCATTGTTGCAAATGATGGGTATTGTGACGGAGTCATTGGGATGACAATAACCCTACATCTTGCTGGCCACGGTCGTATATGCTGGGTGTTGTGATACTGTATGTAGGGTCATTGCGGAAGTCATTGTTGCAAATGAAGGGCCACGTGATGGAGTCATTGTGATGACATGCATACCGCATCGGTTGCTTCTCCAGTTGTGTTTTCCGTCCTGGCATGCGCGCTATCACGGACAGTTGTCTCCTCCGTGGTGGCGTCGGGTTCTTTGATCAAGGTAGGCTCTTCGAGTGCTGGATGGTAAGCTGCTGGTGCAGCAGTCAATTGAGTTGGTGTGGGATATGGACCCACTTGCTCCTCCACTACGTTGCACATGTCCAACACCTGTGTGGACTCGGAGTATCAGGATGCAGAGTGCTGGATACACAGCTCGTGCCATTCATATTATATATTGAAACAATGACACAACGTATCCCATCATACTGCACTGATGATCATGCCGATGGCAGTAGCTACTATTGCACACAACACACACACAGACATACACAACTTCATTGTTTCTCGTGAACAGACTAGACAACACTGACATCAAGCAATTGACAGAAAAGGGCAACATGTAGAGATCAAGCTGGATGTGGTCGTGGATGATATTATGCAGCATATTCAAATGAATGATCGAAAGAAATGAAGTCACACGAGATATTTCCCAGGGGAGCATGCAGAGGTGTGAATCCTACGGGTGACATGACACAACCTGGTGATTCTTGTCTAAATCCTAGTGGGACTGGGAAACTGACGACAGCATCGCCCACCTTCACAACATACACGGAGTGGCAGGTGCTGCAGTTCTTCAGCTCGGCCTCGAACTCCTCTTTGTGAGCAAAGAATTTCAGTGCCACCATGGATTTGCTGTGTTCAATCATACCCAGAACCCCCGTCCCCACAGAATGCTCCGATGAGCTCAGCACAAAATATATCCGTGATCACGATTGCACGCCAAGCCAGTATCATCGGGCACCACGACTGCGTGTGGAGCAAGTATGATTGTAGCATCCTGCGTACAGTAATCACTCACCTTTGAAAAAACAGCAAATTCACGCCAGCGTATTTTTACATAGAGATATTAAATATGACGACGTTTGGAAAAACGCTGGCTGTTTCCTTAACGTCGAGTTTCCTTAATGGTGAGTGATTACTATAGTTGTTGATCACACCCGTGAAGCGAGTATCATCTGTGATGGTCGAGCAGGTATTGCACATACCATATATACAGTGATATTGTGTAAGAGCCACACATACAAACCGCTCTGCCCAAATCTTGCATTTACTATGCTGGGATTGTCTTTAGGGGGGACTACGAGGCGATCCACGACACAGTGTGGTTAGTATCCCGGTCCCTAGTCAAACACGAAAACATAAGGCAAGCTTTGTTTTCTTTGCATTCTCTACACTTACATCTAGTAGTCATAAATTATCTGAGTTCATCGGTGGTGGTTCCCTAAATGTGTGTGCCGCCAATCGAGCGCCACCCCTTTGTATCATGAACGTGACTAGGGAGGGGAGGGCTGGGAGGTGGTGCTAGAGCAGCATGCCACCTGATGTTATCCATTCCGAAGCACACAACACCGGAGGCGCCTTTGCAGATGGGCCTTGTCTTGTCGATCTCGTAGCGGTTCTTGAATGTCTGATGTGCAGTCAGCCGGGGAACATAGGCAAACCGCGCTCATCGCCCGGGGTGCAACTTGAAATTATGTTTGCCCTACGATCAATTTAGAACTTTCTACATCGAGCGGTAGCGACGCCAACAAAGATACAATGCTGTCAAACTTTTGCAAGCATCCAGCCAGCGTATTACTTTCGGTCTCCTCCAAAGTGCAGGGGCGTCTGTTCTTATTCCAAACCACTTCTTGGGTCGAATAGGTCTGGGCAGATTCAGAATGTGTTGGTTCAGCCTGAATGCTACTATTCAGCTAAGGGGTGATATGCTAAACCGCCAACACCTAGAGTGCCCCGCATGGAGAGAGCTGGTTTCTCCGCTTTTCTCAATGGTATATATCCTGTAGTCACTATATATCTTAGTAACATGAACGATGGACACAGGTAGCATATGGTTCATTGGGGCAATGCATGTCGACAGGGCATGCGATGAGCTCATCATTCTTTGCAGAGACAGTGAGGACGGCCATCAGTAACATATGCATCATAGTAAGATATTGCGGGAAAGAGGCCAGTGGAACAATAACACCCATTACCCCTAAGGAGTGAGGTCCACACAATCATCTGTGTGTGTTTGTGCTTGCTCATCTCTGAGACAAACAGGAGGGGAGTGCAAGAACTCCAGGAAAGAGTCATAGAGGAGTCCAGAATTATGGCATAGCTGGCAGACCCAGCACCACGGACCGGGTGGGACCAACGCAGACACGACCAAGCAGCACACAGAGCAGACGAAAGGAAGATCAGGCCACCAGCAAACCCACAGGTAACAGACAAATGGCTAAATACCCACATATGAAACGCCTACTAATAGGCAACACGCCACTGCACAAAGCCTCCAATGAATTTTGGAAACGGGTGGCTTTTGCAGGAAAAATAACCATTCTGAAATGCAGACTAAAAGTGCTACCAGCCCAAGACTACGAAGCAGCCAAACAATGCACAGCACAAGACGGAAACTGCCCACTGGAGGGATGTGGACAAAAAATGGACTACGCCAAAGGATTCCTAATGAGGGTAGGACACGAACTAGGGGGGTGCGGCCACCCATGAGTACAGACGCCAACGAGTTTTTGGTACAGGCCGGCTGGTGCCAATGTGGTATTATATATACTCCCAGACTGCATAGTGACCAGAGGACAATGCAGACATAACGGAAAGGATACCCCAGGCCCCAAAGACGGGAAAGACACCATACCCAGCTTCGTTGACATGGTAATGATAGAGGGCACGGAGGAGCTTGCGGGAGACCGGGAGTACACCCAGCATGAGGCCCCCACCAAGGTAAAATGTCTCCACCTCATTGAGAATTTGAGATAACCCACACGGATCACGAAGAATGGGAAAGAAAACTACTAGAACAATACACAAAATACGGCCCCCCTACAACAGCTACTGACGAAGAACGGCTTCCGCACGAAGCTACACGTAATGGTCTTCGACAGGGCGGGCACGATACACGGACACAGCCAACAGGTGCTATAACAACTAGGACTAAACAAACGAATAGCCAACCCCTCAGGGAATTCCATGACCTGTCGGTAAGCAACACCAACAGCATGCTCCAACTCTACAGACAGCTAAGACAAGAAAGCCAAGAGACGCCTAAGGAAGAAGCTGAAAATCACCCAACATTACCCCGTCCAGTTCTGGCGGCCTGGCCCTGAGTAGGGCCGGGAAAATGATATACGTATGCACCCCAAGGGCGTGATTTTATTTATTTTCCATCTCTGAGTGAGTGTGCTGCCGTTGTGTTTGGAGTTTCTTTGACCCCCGCACGTGTCTGATGAGAACAGGGTGTGATCCCCGCCTTGACGATTTGTGTAGACTTTGAACACAGGTGGGAGCGGGATCAGAACCATTTTGCACCGAATAAACACGCATGCAGGGAACACCGCACCACATCCGGAGAATGTTTGATGAAATAAAGAAAGTCCAAGCCACCAGACATCAAACCAAAGTTTATCTCCATAATAAAGGGTGGCAATCTGTGTGTGGCTCATCCTGGGACCGATTCATCTGGCATCACATAACCATAGAAGATCGGCTGCATCATGTACCCTCACCAGGGATCAAACAATCTATCACACGCTTTGCAATACTCGTCCGGATTTGTGTTTAGGTTGGTGTGTATGTGTGAACCTACCCCGACACACATTTGGTGAAAAAGAATCCAATGCATTTGTGTACATACACTTTACCGTGCTTACCGTAAGCTTCTCAAGAAGATTTTCAATTTCGCTTACTCTGCTTGTCACCAGCTCCAGCGCATCAGCTTCTGCACCACCTAAATTCCCGGATAGCTCGATCTGCTTCATAATTTCTTCCTGCTCTAAACGTGCTGCTTCTTGTTGTTGCTTTGTCATATCAATCAGCGTTATGGGCAAAACTGACACGACAACACCCCAATCATTTCCTCAGCAAAGCCGTCATCAAGCCTTCGGGTACACCGAGAAATACCTATTTAGGGAGCTACAATCGAGCCGCACATAAATCCCACAACAAATCCGTGTTTTTGGGCAGCAAAACGACGCTATCAACCGGGGGAAGCACGACAGTATACTGACAGCAATGCACGCATGGCTGGGCGTTGTTTAAGTAATAACTACTTTGATAATAATCGAAGCACGATTAGTGAGACAACAGCACAGGTAACAAAAATTGCTAAAACAAATACTGGGTTATGTCGTGGCAACCCATATGCGTTTCGTCCCCGCCACGGGCACTCTTCAGTGGGCTTTTCCGAAAAAGGATCTCTCCCGTGGTCACCTCGCCACTTATCGGTCCTAACATGTCACAGTTCAAATTCAAGCAAGTAAAGCTCTCGATCACTGTACTCTGAATAGTGGTAAAGCTGCCAGTGGCAAACACCGTGCGGGAAGCAGGGAGCATTTCGACAGAGCGGAGGGTACCACCCCCCTACTGATGGCAGTCGCCGAGCCGTTGTGCGTCTGCGCCTTCGTTGAGTGAAGGGCACGGTCTGAAACAAGATGTATCGGTATGTAGCCGTGTGATCATGATATATATGTTACAATTCCAACTCGAGAACCTTGGCTTGCAGATGGTTGAAATTGAGCGCATCCAGTATACTCAAGTCGCAAAAGGGATAGCGGCTGCACTTTGATTAGACTATAAGCAATGATGTTTGCACTCGTTTCTTCGCCACACAACCGGCGTACGCCGCGGATCGGAGCATAATCATTCAGGGTACTTTATTTACTTATTTGACACCATACTGTATCAGAGCAGCAGGTGGCAACACACACGCCCTCTTTCAGCAACTAACTGTCGTGACTCGTGCATATGCATTCTTTGCTGGCAATGCTGGACGCATGTGAATTTATCGCGTCATGTCAGGTGTGCAGATCTCAGCATACCATGCTGTGGCAACCTATCGGTCAAAGACCCTCGCGATTAGCCAACGTATTATGTGGGGCGTTATCACCAATGATGTTTTGTCCACGCGGTACGCCCCCCACAGGGCCTATGGTGTAAATGCATTGTGAGCTCTATGTCCGCGCCCTGCGTCTGCCCTGCTACTTTGAGCGAAAGTAGATGTGAATCACAATCACCTGGTGGAAGGAACATGTACAGACAGCATAGAACAGGAAGATGTGCTGAAAACAAAATACACAAATTAATATGTCCGGCTGCTCAAACTACTAATAAGAGAAGGGATTTGGCGCAACATTACAGGTTATAGCAGTGGGACAAACAGATATGGCATATGAGAACAGCCGAACGAAACTAAAAAATAACCGGGTTTGTTTTCGATAACAGGACGGCAGGAAATGTACTGAAACAAATACACGCCATAGTCGCCATAGGCATAGGGGTTGTAACAGCACATCAGACTAGTTTGAAGTGAAAGTAAGGGACATGTCACCGGACCAATACAAACGCAGCAAGAGCCACGGGGGTGCTACAATAATAAACTCCACACCCTGAAAGCGTGAAACTGGCTTATTCTATTGTATTTTCGGTGCCTCACAGGTAAATGATTCCATTAATATCACAACGAAGGTATCTGTATATAAAAAAGAAAAGAAAGAGAAAAAAGAAAAAGAGACACCCTTTTCGGGGTGTGGGGCTTTAAGTCCCCTTGACTCATCTGTATATAAACACACTAACACAGCGCATATGATCTTAAGCAAGCGATTCAAAGGGCGGCAGGGGGCTGACCCTTTAATTCTTCTTCTACGTTTGCCTGCTCGTCGGTAAGGAAAGAAGCATTGTTATATGTACCCAGGGGGTTTATCACGTTCACAACTGGCTTGTCGAAAGCTTTGGTGTGACAGTCGCCATCGATGGCTTGCTGGTCATCTTCCGTAGAGACCTCGCCATCCTTGTGATCCTTCTTAGAGAACAAACTGATGCGTAGCTTGAACTGCTTGTCGGACGTGCCCGAAGACCCCCTGCATTTTGCGTAAAGCCCTAACGCCAAAAGCAGTATTGCTCCGCCCCCAACGGCTCCACCTGCAGTTGTTCACACCAAATGCATACGCGTTAAAATGCTGTGCCACGTTGAGGATATAACAGTACCATCATGCTGGACTATCATATGCATATACTTGTAGTCGGATATATATTTGTAGAACCCACGATCCGTGTAGACTGATTGAGACGTGCGATTAGAAGCCAAGCGCCACAATCTTATCGCGGGCTACTGTGACTAAGAGGGTAAGGATAGAGTGTGTAGTAGCTTCGAAACATTGGGAATTCCCCAGCGCTGACTCAATTTCGCAGTGCACACAAGATTCTTCTGCCATGTGGTTGCGCAAGGAACGGTAACAAATGCAACGCGGCATTGGGAGTGTTCCATTTTCAATCCACGTTGTTGGACACGCGTGTCTAACCATGGAAAATAATTCAACTCGGAACACCCCAGACTAAACATGGTGAGAAGATGAATAAATATTGAACCGGATAAAACATTTAAATGATATTGCAATGCACGGACTGATGAAATCATAGAAGAATGTAATCAAGTGGTGATAAAACAATGTGTAAATTATATCGGAATCATGGAAGGTGAGAATCAAGCGGTGAGAGAAGATCACACCAATTATTGGAATTGTTGAAGATGCGCCGCCTGAGTTGACATCGTCTTGGCTATCTTCTGCTGACCCGACAGGTGGTGGGAGTGGCTCTGGTGGGGGTGGTGAGGGAGGATCTGGAAGAGACGACTCCAACGGTGGAGGACACGGACATGGCGAAGGTTGGGGCGGGGAACATGGGCACGGAGGGGGGGATGGATATGTGACGAGTATGCTATCGACATCCACATTGGTGGATGATACCTCGCCAAATTGCTCGAAGTTTGAAGTGGCAAAGATGTTGCCAGGCGTAGTGTTTACCAATTGCACAAAGCTTGCGGCCAGGACATCCGCGGAGCTGTTGCCTGCTGAGAGCGCAGAGAAATGCACGGCTGATTCTACTTCTGTGCTGCCGCTGGTGATGGCAACAATCTCGACCTCGCTCATGTTGACACCCGCAGCGGCGGCCACCTGTCTCGTGAAGTTGACTCGGAAGGAGGCGTTGAAGGCAGCATCCTCAAAACTGCTCAGCTCAAGGGTAGCAAAGCTGATGGTGCTGCTCACAGTCTCTGTTTCATATGCATGTAGGGGGACACCGGGTGCTGCATCACAGTCCCAGAACATCCCACTGAACATAAGAGGAATCCAAGCAGGGTATGCATGCATCTAGCATGTATAAATGCATACAAACCGCAGTACTTTCACGATCATCCTCGAATCAAATAAGCACAACTGGTCTGTGTGTAGCTCTACAGACACGTGCGGGCATGTTGATGCAGCTCTTAGCATAATTGTTGGCATGATATCTTGACATGCACAATCATAGGATCGACTGATATCAGAACTGCAAGGAGCAGGATGCTATGTCAGTGGTAGATTTCATGACATGGTCCATCGACCGATCGTCTACTGCATCCAATGCTTCCAACAAGTTCAATGACACTCTCTTCTCGTCGCACAGACTGCTTGTTACATTCTGTATCACACGAATCACTGATCCGGCATACCTGGGAGGGAGGGCTCTGGAGGTGGCGACGGCTCCAACGCGATGGAGGTATAAATATCGTATCCACTGCTCACGGCTTTCAGCTCACTGGCACCACAGCAGTATGCATGCGCCATTGTCAGCTAAACGTAGCCGCACAAGCATGGTACACACAGTCCGTCGATGCGCAGCTGCCATTAACGACTGCATATGTCCTCATTTGCACAGTGGCACACAAAGCGCCGGCATTAATATTCATCATCGCTACAAAACCCAGCAGAATTCAAACGATGAAACCATTTTAATCTGGAATGTATCTTTGATTAATTACTGCACCTATTTTTACAAATACCAGACATATGCATGGCGTAAAACACAACAGTAGTAGTGTACTGCGAGGAGGGTTGCCACTAGGAGTCTGGCGATGTAGGAAAACATCACTAGAAAAACTCCACAGTACTGTATCTCCCAGGTCCCAGCTCCTTCCGCAGCAATACAATCCTCATGTAAACTCCTATTGATACATCAAGTTGTTCTGGCTCGATTGCTGCTTGACCAAGAGACCCCTTCTTCCACTGATAGCTTTATATATGCATATCTCACTTGCTCAATGGTTTTCACTGCCCCGATAAAAATAAGTGTATTATACAAATTCTGTCCTGACTCCAAATCCAGTTTTCTCTACACCCGCCCATCAACCTCTCGCAACGTCGACTCCAAGACATTTGAATATGAAGCAGACTGTTTACGTGTATAGCTGTATGAGACGCGTGACGCATGCGAGCTGGAACTGATATACAGTTGATCATAAGTGCATTGGACCCGCCTTCTCATGTATAGCCTCACGTCCCCGAGCGCGCCGTGTTAAGCAACCCAACGGAGGAGACAGATGCACCAGATTGAGGTTAATGCCGTGACTCGCATGTCGTACGGACCCACTCGTACTCACCAGCTGTCAGGGGAGCAGGTTTTGCACTCTCTGAGTCGGCACGTTCCTTCAGCGTGATTGATGACGTTGCAGACGTTGCTTGCCGCACATGCTCTCTGACACTCGTCCAGTGTCACTGCATCTTCTCCGCCATCCGCCTCGATGCCACAGCCTGACGCGTATCCGAGGTTTGCCGTTGCCACTTCATACCAAGAGCCTGGATGAAACGACTACGCGCTCAGGTACCATGCATGATTCCATCGAGGGGTGAGAATGATTGTGTTACTGAATGTTTGCACGGACATCAATATAATGGGACGTTTCCTCACCTCTCCGATCTACCCGTATCGCTACATACATATGCATCGGAGGGGTGATGCAACTTCCCATCAGATTGACGTCTGTAGAGAGTTTCCAGTCGTGTTTCCTCACCCCTCAGGTTTACCATCAAACCTTGCAAGCTATGTATACACGGGTTTGTGTGCGATGCCTTGTATGCGCCATTCCTGGCCGTCATATATAACAAAAGCCCGGCCATGTAATTTGACGATGATGATCATTAGAAATCTCAGCTGAGCTACAAGGTTTAGGGATTTTGACCCAAAGTCCAAATCCCCCTGCTCCCACCCAAATTTTTGGGGGCCTACACTTCTAATTCCCCAAATGTTTTGCCATTATTTTGACATGTCACCTCCTACAATTCCATTATAATTGGTGTCACACATGACAAAAAATGCTGGTGGATACTTTTGTTGACACGTTGTATGGGGCATGCATACTTATAGCAAGCCAGTTCTTGTCATAGCAAGTGGCAAACGTTGAATTGAACCATAGCGCCACACCTTTATCGATGGTCGGCATGAGTGTACTCGGGGCAGTGGTTGGGACCAGCGTTGGAGCTGAAGATGGGCCTGGTGGCGGTGATGGAGAGGGTGGTGGTGAGGGAGGTGGGGGAGGTGGGGGGGTGCAATGCTGCCAGGTGACAATGGAGGGGGTGACGGGTGGTGGGGAAGATGGTGGGGGTGGAGATGGGGACGGGGTGGTGGGTGGGCAAGGGAGGTGGTGATGGTGGAGGTGGTGAGGGAGGTGGTGGTGAGGAGGTGGCGGGGATGGAGGTGGCGGGTAAGGTGGAAAGGTGGCGGCGAGGGAGGTGAAGGTACCCCGGTGGATGGCGGGGTCTTGGTGGAGGTGGACTTGGAGGCGGCGGACTTGGTGGTGGAGGTGATGAAGAGTGGTGGAGATGGAGGCGAGCGGGGGCTTGGTGGCGGGGGTGATGGTGGGGGGTGATGGTGGGGGAGGTGTTGGGGGCGGGGGTGACGGGGGAGGAGACGAGGGAGGTGGTGGTGACGGAGGGGGTGGAGGCGGTGCGCTCACAACGTATACGGTACCCCCAACAGCTTTTGCATCCTCAGAAGTGAACGTTGCAGCTCCGGATAGGTCATACGTGCCATACGAGTATCCACACATTCGAAAATTGCAGTCGCCGGTATTGGAGTCACATATCGAATTTGCTGACCACGACTGACTCAAGCTGGCCGTCGAGGCCGTTGCCTGGATCGAAAGGGAATCCAAGCTGCTTGCCGCACCCGTTAGCGTGGCATCCAAACAGGTGCTTGACGTTTGCCCAGTCCAGAAAAGAGTCACTGTGCCACTTGTGCCATCACCAACACCTATATATATTGTCTCTAAGGGAGGGGGAGAGAGGGTGAGGAAGGAGGAGGGGAGGGAGGGGGAGGAAGGGGGTGGTGGGTATGGGGGAGGGGGTGGCGGGGAGTGGGAGGAGGGAAGGAGGTGGGCGGCAAGGAGAAGGCAAAGGCTGCGGTGGAGAATACTCCAGATGATTCCCCTCATAAATGAAGCTCTGAAAATCAAACGTGAATCGATTGTTGCCGTGATCTCCATACGAACACCAACAGGGGGATGTGCAAGGCGTTGTGACATAAGGGATCTCATACATCTCATTGGAATAATATGGCAAGGTTCTCCAACGCAACAAAAGGGAAACTTGGGCATTCTGAAGCGATGTAACACTGATTGTTGCGCTTTGAACAGTAGACTGGCCGTTGCGCTCTGCTTGAAAAACCGTTTGGTTACCTCCCGTCAGAGTGCCATTTACTAACAGCATCACCCACATATGTTCAGTATAATACACATCCGACCACGTGGAGTATGTGTAAGCGATAGTCACACTTCCTGTATACCCGCCAGGAAGATCGAGAATTGCATAAGCGGTGGAACAACGCCACGTTGTCATTGTCACTGTGTAACCGGAGTTGGAGACTTCAGCTGATGCAGTGGTGTAGACTGTGCCGGAGACTGTGAGGGATTCTGTCCCAGTGCTCCAATACGATTCTGTGATGTAGATCTCTGATGAGGGGGGTGGTGGGAAGGGAGGTGGCGGCGAGGGAGGAGGCAAAGGCTGCGGTGGAGAATACTCCAGATGATTCCCCTCATAAATGAAGCTCTGAAAATCAAACGTGAATCGATTGTTGCCGTGATCTCCATACGAACACCAACAGGGGGATGTGCAAGGCGTTGTGACATAAGGGATCTCATACATCTCATTGGAATAATATGGCAAGGTTCTCCAACGCAACAAAAGGGAAACTTGGGCATTCTGAAGCGATGTAACACTGATTGTTGCGCTTTGAACAGTAGACTGGCCGTTGCGCTCTGCTTGAAAAACCGTTTGGTTACCTCCCGTCAGAGTGCCATTTACTAACAGCATCACCCACATATGTTCAGTATAATACACATCCGACCACGTGGAGTATGTGTAAGCGATAGTCACACTTCCTGTATACCCGCCAGGAAGATCGAGAATTGCATAAGCGGTGGAACAACGCCACGTTGTCATTGTCACTGTGTAACCGGAGTTGGAGACTTCAGCTGATGCAGTGGTGTAGACTGTGCCGGAGACAGTGGTGTAAACTGTGAGGGATTCTGTCCCAGTGCTCCAATACGATTCTGTGATGTAGATCTCTGATGAGGGGGGTGGTGGGAAGGGAGGTGGCGGCGAGGGAGGAGGCAAAGGCTGCGGTGGAGAATACTCCAGATGATTCCCCTCATAAGTGAAGCTCTGAAAATCAAACGTGAATCGATTGTTGCCGTGGTCTCCATACGAACACCAACAGGGGGATGTGCAAGGCGTTGTGACATAAGGGATCTCATACATCTCATTGGAATAATAGGGCAAGGTTCTCCAACGCAACAAAAGGGAAACTTGGGCATTCTGAAGCGATGTAACACTGATTGTTGCGCTTTGAACAGTAGACTGGCCGTTGCGCTCTGCTTGAAAAACCGTTTGGTTACCTCCCGTCAGAGTGCCATTTACTAACAGCATCACCCACATATGTTCAGTATAATACACATCCGACCACGTGGAGTATGTGTAAGCGATAGTCACACTTCCTGTATACCCGCCAGGAAGATCGAGAATTGCATAAGCGGTGGAACAACGCCACGTTGTCATTGTCACTGTGTAACCGGAGTTGGAGACTTCAGCTGATGCAGTGGTGTAGACTGTGCCGGAGACAGTGGTGTAAACTGTGAGGGATTCTGTCCCAGTGCTCCAATACGATTCTGTGATGTAGATCTCTGATGAGGGGGGTGGTGGCGGATAGTCTGTTCCGTTCCCCATAAGCGAAATTTAATATATATGTGCTTGGGAAATCGACCAGGCATAATCACAGGCGAAGAGTGCCAACCATATGTATCCAATCACATACCAATGCAACACGCACGCAAGCCCACAATCAAGCAGTCACCTAAATGCCCAGGAAAGTTACGCGGGCTTTGTGGAGGCAGTGCAAAGTGATCAACACAAAGGCCCCAGACTCACAGAAAGCACAAGGGAAACCAACCTCAAAACCAGATGCCGCATGTCACACCTCAACCGGTCAACAGGGGGCCTGCTAGAACACCACTACAAAAACAGAGGCAATTTGTCGGAAAGCGCGGAACTAAAATATGGGCACCAAATGAAAACGAACACCTTTAGAATGCGCAATGCCTTGCACGAGCATGGAATGAGCATGCAGGGCACGGGAGACCACTCGAGGGAACTCAGCAAAACCGTCTCTCTGCATTGTGCAGCAACAGAAGGATGCCACAAGGGAATTAACGGTTGCGGACACGGAGGGCACACACATGAAACCCATGTACCAACTAACGCATGATGGACGAGGAATATCGCGATGACCAGGAACAGCCAATACCAGAAGGAAAGATGGGAACGGTCAAGGTGCATTTTGAGCATGAGAGTTTGTGCATCGCGGTGTCCCTCTGAGATGCTGCAGGTATCTCTCCGGGGTTTCGCTAGCTGCTGTTCTTATTTTTCTCTCGTCGCCCGTCTTCATCCCCGCTCCATCTGGGTTCCTGTTGCATTACTGCCAGTTGTTGTACCATTTCCTGTAATTCTTGTGCCTCCTCTTGTTGTGCTGCTTCATCCATGACTAGTGTCGCCGGCAGTTCTGTCTCCTAAGTTTCCTGCAGTGTTGTTTCCGGGGTGCTCTCAGGTACTTCTGCCTGTTGTTGCTGGGGTTTCTGTGAGTTTTCTTCCTATGGGGTTGTTTCCTGTTGGTGATGGAGTAGCTCATCGCTTTCCTCTTGTATCGGTACATGTTCGTCCTCCTGCATTTGCTATTGCATTTATTCCTCCTCGTGTCCCCAGGTTCATCCCATTCCTCCCGTTGTCCCTTTTGGTTCCTACTGCTCCTCATATCGTCTCTCGTGTTATCATCTTCTCGTCCTATAAATTCTTTGTCTTTTTGTCTCCCATTCCTCTGGTCCGGTTTCCGATTTCCTCTTCCTCTTCAGTTTCTTAAAAATGTTGTTCTTCCCCGTCATTTTCCAATTGGGACCTCGACATCAACGAGAGTGCCAACCAACAGCGCCTGTCGCAGTGTTGTCAGAGGTGCACGGGACCTGCATAGATAGGTTGGACCACAGGCTCGTCCCTGGGGAGGCCATGCGCCACCCTGTAACCATGCCTGGTGGCGAGAGGCCATGCGCCAGCCTGTAACCATGCCTGGTGGCGAGAGGCCATGCGCCACGCCGTAACCATGCCGGGTGGCAAGAGGCCATGCACCACCCTGTAACCATGCCTGGTGGCGAGAGACCATGCGCCACCCTGTAATCATGCCTGGTGGCGAGAGACCATGTGCCACCCTGTAACCATGCCTGGTGGCGAGAGGCCATGCACCGTGCTGTAACCATGCCTGGTGGCGAGAGGCCATGCGCCACCTTATAACCATGCCTGGTGGCGAGAGGCCATGCACCACGCTGTAATCATGCCTGGTGGTGAGACCCTACAAATTATTGACCTGTCCGCACGCGTGAAAAACCGTCCGTCCGACGTGTGGATGGCATGCGGACGCCGTATGGACGCTTTTTTTGCTAAAGCCACACGTGTGAAATTGTCTAATTTGTAAAAGTGATGTTCATACGGTGTCCATACGATAAATCCACACGTCGTCCATACGTGCGCTTCCGTGTGGACGACGTATGCTAGTTTACCTGATTTTATTACGCGTGTGGACGCTCCGTACACTGCCCGACCGTATGGATAGGTGCCGTCCATACGTATGAACCACTGGAAATTGTTGTCCACACGTGCGGACAGCGAGAATGCCGCTTCTACCCCTCCTCAGCCATATGGACACCATGGGGACGTGTCCCTGGACCGTACCGACGCGTACGGACGACGTGTGGACGGGCGTATGGACAGTGTGAGGCCCGTGCCGTGCCACTCGTTTGCGCTTGTCCGCACGTGTGGACAGCCATTGCACCCGGGTCTGGGTGTACCCGAGCACTGCTTGCCCCCTCCTCAGCCATGTGGACACCATGTGGACGTGTCCCTGGACGTACCGATGCGTACAGACAACGCACGTGTGGACGGGCGTATGGACAATGTGAGGTCAGTGCCGTGCCACTATTGTGCGCTTGTCCGCACGTGTGGACAGCCATTGCACCCGGGCCTGGGTGTACCCGAGCATTTCTTGCCCCTTCATCAGCCACATGGGCACCATGTGGGCGTGTCCCTGGGCCGTACCGACGCGTACGGACGACGTGTGGACGGGCGTATGGACAGTGTGAGGCCCGTGCCGTGCCACTCGTTTGCGCTTGTCCGCACGTGTGGACAGCCATTGCACCCGGGCCTGGGTGTGCCCGAGCGTTGCTTGCCCCTTCATCAGCCATATATGGGCACCATGGGGGCGTGTCAACGAACGAACTCATGCGTACGGACGACGTGTGGACAGCCGTATGGACGATCGGAATTCGCCAATCCATACGTATGGACGTCGAAATTGGAGTTTGTTGAAACACGCGTGTGGACACATACATCCGCGCGTGTGGATGAGGGTTTACCCGCATGGATTAGCGGAATCAGGCGTGTGAATACAGGTGTCCGCGCACATCGATACGGTTTATTTACATATGTAATACATCGTGTATCATCCGCAATCATCTGAAACAGATGAACTACTACGGTGACTCTCGCTACTACTGTTACCATCGAGTTCACGGAAATAATCCGCCATCGAGGACATGTGCCACCCTGCAACCATGCCTGGTGGGGAGAGGCCATAAGCCACGCTTTAACCATGCCTGGTGGCGAGAGGCCGTGTGCCGCCCTGTAAACCATGTCTGGTGGGGCGGAGGCCATGCACCACCTTGTAACCATGCCTCGTGGCGAGAGGCCATGCACCACCCTGTAACCATGCCTTGTGGTGATAGGCCATGCGCCAGCACTGCAGCCATGCACAGTGGCGAGGCCATAAGCCAGCCCGTAACCATGCCTGGTGGCGACAGGCCATAAGCAACCTGTAACCATGCCTGGTGGCGACAGGCCATGCGCCGCCCTGTAACATGTCTGGTGGGGCGGAGGCCATGCACACTACCCTGTAACCATGCCAGGTGGCGAGGCCATGCTCAGCCTGCAACCATGCCTGGTGGCGAGGCCTCGCCGGCCGTAACCATGCCTGGTGGCCGGCGGGCCATGTGCCGCCGTAACCATGCACAGTGGTGAGAGGCCATGCGCCGCCCTGTAACCATGCCTGGTGGGGCGGAGGCCATGCACCACCCTGTAACCATGCCTCGTGGCGAGAGTCCATGCGCCACCCTGTAACCATGAATGGTGGCGAGAGGCCATGCGCAAGCCTGCAGCCATGCCTGGTGGCGAGAGGCCATAAGCCAGCCCGTAACCATGCCTGGTGGCGACAGGCCATGTGCCACCCTGTAACCATGCCTGGTGGCGAGAGGCCATGCGCCCGCCTGTAACCATGCCTGGTGGGGTGGAGGCCATGCACCGCCCTGTGACCATGGCTGGTGGCGAGAGGCCTTGCACCACCCTGTAACCATGCCTGGTGGCGAGAGGCCATAAGCCAGCCCGTAACCATGCCTGGTCGCGACAGGCCATAAGCCACCATGTAACCATGCCTGGTGGGGCGGAGGCCATGCGCCACCCTGTAACCATGCCTGGTGGCGAGAGCCCATGCGCCACCCTTTTCAACATGACTGGTGGCGAGAGGCTATGCGCCACCCTATAACCATGCCTGGTGGCGACAGGCCATGCGCTACGCGGTAACCACGCCTGGTCGCGAGAGGCCGTTCGCCGCCGTGTAACCATGCCTGGCGGGGAGAGGCCATGCGCCACGCTGTATTCATGCCTGGTGGCGAGAGGCCATGCACCACGCGGTAACCATGCTTGGTGGCGAGAGGCCATGCGCCGCCCTGTAACCAAGCCTGGTCGCGAGAGGCCGTTCGCCGCCGTGTAACCATGCCTGGCGGGGAGAGGCCATGCGCCACGCGTAACCATGCCTGGTGGCGAGAGGCCATGCGTCGCCGTGTAACCATACCTGGTGGCGAGAGGCCATGCACCACCCTGTAACCATACCCGGTGGCGAGAGGCCATGCGCCACCCTTTAAACCATGCCTGGTGGCGAGAGGCCATGCGCCACCCTGTAACCATGCCTATTAGCGAGAGGCCATGCGCCACCCTGAAACAATGCCTGGTGGGGAGAGGCCATGCACCACCTTTGAACCATGACTGGAGCCCATGCGCCACCCTGTAACCATGCCTGGTGGCGAGGGGCCATGCGCCACCCTATAAACATGCCTGGTGGCGACAGGCCATGCGCTACGCGGTAACCACGCCTGGTGGTGAGAGGCCATGCGCCACACTGTAACCATGCCTGGTGGCGAGAGGCCATGCACCACGCGGTAACCATGCCTGTTGGCAGAGGCCATACGCCACCCGATAACCATGCTCGTCGTGCGAGAGGCCATGTACCACGCGTAACCATGCCTGGTCGCGAGAGGCCATGCGTCGCCGTGTAACCTTGCCTGGTGGCGAGAGGCCGTGCGTTACCCTTTTCACCATGCCTGGTGGCGAGGAGCCATGCGCCACCCTGTAACCATGCCTGGTGGCGACAGGCCATGCGCTACGCGGTAACCACGCCTGGTGGTGAGAGGCCATGCGCCACACTGTAACCATGCCTGGTGGCGAGAGGCCATGCACCATGCGGTAACCATGCTTGGTGGCGAGAGGCCATGCGCCACCCGATGACCTTGCCTGGTCGCGAGAGGCCGTGCCCCGCCGTGTAACCATGCCTAACGAAGAGAGGCCATGCGCCACCCTGTAACCATGCCTGGTCGCGAGGGGCCATGCGCCACCGTCACTATGCCTGGTGGCAACAGCCGCGCGCCACGCGGTAACCACGCCTGGTGGTGAGAGGCCATGCGCCACCCTGTAACCATGCCTGGTGGCGAGAGGCTATGCGCC
>LGRX02034718.1:0-17676 GCA_001247695.2 Cymbomonas tetramitiformis
CGACCCTGCGCCTCCAGGCCCTCGCTCAGGGGCACTGCGCGCGTGTAAATAATTGAGAAAATTTATTTTCTAAATTATTTGGGAAGTACGGGGGAGAAAATTTCTGCTTGCAAAAAATGAGCCCGAGGCTCGACGAGGACCTGTGAATTTTTTGCGGATTTTCTCCCGAGGATTTCTCAAGGCAGAGCCGAGCAATCCGCGGGGTCGACTTCTCTGTGTTCTGATTGGTTACGAAGTCACGGGGGAACCGTGACAGTTGAGTCAGATCTGTGTTCAGGCAGAGCCAGAACACAGAGGTGCTTTCTGATTGGTTGAGTGACATCGGTGTCCATGCGGAGCATGCGACACAGATGGCCAGTTCGCGAGTTTGTGTCGCTTGGGCAGAGCCCGTGAAGATGAAGAGACTTTCGGAGCTTTTGAAATAAGCTGCGACAGTTCACTTCACTTCATTCTGCGAGAACTTCGGGCTCCGAGTCTACCAATTCAAAAAGTTTGAAAATTTTTTAAACAAGTTCTCGTAGAATTTTCGCAAGTAACGCAGCAATGGCAGCAGTAAGCGAAACAACGAACGGAGGATCGGAGCAGTGCGACACTGTTTACACGGACCTGCGCGCAGTGACGCGGATGCTGGTAATGGCGAACAATGCGGAGAAGAAGTGTGACGCCGTCGCACCAGCTTTAGATCGGTGCATACGTTTCTTTGAGGAGGCGGAGCTGGAGAGCGCAGTGGAGACTCTGAACTTCGGGCTGGCGTCCGGCGTTTTTACACCCGCGGTGCGAAACGGGCAAGGTAAGGTGACAGAGAAGGCGACATTGAAGCCTCCGGCGAGGGACAGACCGGCTTTCATAGCAGCGCTGGGGGAGGCAGCAGAGCAGTGCGTGGAGGTGTTGGTGACGCGATTGAAGTTCAAACTCCCGGAGGTACCACAGCAGTCGGCGTCGGGGCTCCGTTCCGGCGACAAGCGGACGCGGGAGGACGAAAGCGAGAACGAGGAGGAAGAGGAAGCGGATGCTACTGTGTTTGAGGAAGGAGAAGAGGTTGCGACGGAGGAACGGACCAAGCGAGGTAAGAAAGGTGCAGGTATCTCGCCGGATGACCTGGCGCGGGACGAGGACTTGAAGCGCCGGATGGACGCGTACCTGATGCAGAAGGTGGCGGGCTACGCGCCCGCAACCGGAAAAGGTGACAGTTCTTTCCTCGCTCTGAGGGAGGCGCCTTGCGCGAAGTTGAGGAAGCAGATTGTTGCGGACCCAGTTTCGGGGGAGATGAGATCGGTGTCGGTTCCGCGCCTGACCAAAGCGCAGTTCCTTGCGCAAAATATGAAGATGGTTGAAAAGATTGAGCCGGAGTCGGAGCGGGAACACTTTTTGAACTATGTCTCTTGGATTGTAAGTTTGGACAACAGGTATGCGTGGTCGGACCTGTATGATTTTGACACACAGGTGCGGGCTGACATGATTGAAGGAAGGATTGCGTCGTGGGACCCAATACAGTTGGGATTCCGCTTCCAGTACCAGTTTCTGGAGACTCTGGGAGAGACGGGCAAGCGTCTTCTCGATGACAAGAGCAGCCGAGGGAAGGGTGTTCGTGACACCCGGGACAAAGGTGGAAAAGGTAAAGCTGACCGGAAGGACGCGGTGTGTGACTTCTTTCAACTCGCGCGCGGGTGTAAGAAGGGAAAGGACTGTGGATTTATCCACGCGTGCCGCAAGTGTAAGTCGGCAGCGCACGGAGCGTCGGAATGCGAAAAGTGACTAGCAGTGGATGAGGAGGAACGGGAGGAGGTACGGGAGCCGGTTTCGCCCGTACCAAAGGAACCGGCAGATGGACAGGAGGAGGCAGCGCGGAAGAAGGCGCGCAAGCCGGAGAGGACCTGGACAGCGAAGTTTTTGGCGTTGTTCACCGCAGTGGGGGTATCGCTGGCGTCATACGGCGTGCCGGAGGCAGACCACCGCCAGTATCTGCGGGATGTGGAGGCGGGGGGCGCGTTGGTGTCACCACTGACGCTGCGGGCAGACAGATGGGCGCAGGCAGCCTGGGAGTTGCCGGGCGCGGAAGCCGTGGTTCGGGGGATTGCTACGGGTTTCTCGTGGCAGCAGGCTGAGCCAGAGGAGTTCTTCCGAGTGGAGAACTATGTGCCACCGGAGCACGAGGAGAAAGTCGAGATGAAGCTGCAAGAGGAAGAGGCAGCGGGAAGGATGGTGCGCACAGATGTTGAAAGTGTGCCCGGTGTATCTGCTCTTGGAATTGTGCTGAGAGTTGTGGACGGAAAGGTGAAAGAGAGGATTGTTCACGACCTGTCTAGACCTGTGGGACTGTCAGTGAACGACAATTGTGAGATTGACAAGAGGAGGTTTCAGTCTGTGGAGGAGGCTTTTGGATTGTTGCAGCCATACAGTTTTATGGCTAAGATTGACTTGAAAAGTGCGTACAGATTTGTGGGGATTGCTGCGCCACTGTGGAGGTTCTTGGCGAGTGAGTTCGGAGGAGTACTGAGGATTGACACGAGGTTTCCGTTTGGGGTGAAAGCTGCCCCGGGGCTCTTCCACGACATAACTCAACTGGTGAAGTTGATGATGCAGAAGAGAGGTTTCCCGGGTATTGTGGTGTATTTAGATGACTTTATTTTGGTGGCTGACTCAGAGGAGGATTGTCAGCGAGGCTTTGAGATGCTGCTGGAGCTTGTTGAGTATTTGGGATTTGAAGTGGCCCCGGAGAAGGTGGAGTCACCTAGACAGGATTTGGTCTTCTTAGGAATTAGATTGCAGTCCAACCACTCAGGACTGGGGATTGTGACGATGAGTGTGGAGGAGAGCCGAGTCCAGAAGGTGGCCTTAGCCTGCAGGGAGATGGCAGTGCTGAAAACAGTGAGAGTGAAGGAGGTGCAGAGATTGGTGGGCCAGTTGATGTTCTGTGCACGGGTAGTGTATGGGGCCAAGATGTTCCTGAGGTCCGGGTATGATTTTATCGGTAGAGCTGGCAAGAGGAGGAGGTTCTATGACACGGTGCCAAGGGACCTCAGCCGGGACTTGATGTGGTTGGCCAGATTGTTGGAGGAGTATAATGGTCAGGCAGTGGTACTGAACCGAAGGCCTGTAGTGAGAGACTTCTTTGCAGTAGATGCTGCTGGGGAGGAAGCAGTGGACGGAGGAATGGGTGGTTTCTTCGGGGGAAGATGGTTTGCAGTGAAATGGGAGGAGGTGAGGCAGTGGAAGGTGCAGCCTTTTAGCCCCTTCAGAGATGAAGCTTCGAGTCACATTAACTACTTGGAGCTATTTGTGATTTTCTGGGCCCTGAGGAAGTGGGGACACCTGTTGAGAGGGTGCAAGGTTGTCATGTGGAGTGACAACGAAGCAGCCAGATTGATGACAAGGAACCTGTGGGGGAAGGCAACTTTCATTCCATTGTTGAAGGAGATTTTGTTGCTGACTATCAAACATGATGTGAGGCTGGTGATGAAAAGGATCTCCACCAAGGCCAATGACTTGGCTGATGCCTTGAGCAGGAGCCAAATGGGAAGGTTCCATGACCTGCTGAAGGGGTGGTCCAGGAGGGAGGCCCCGAGGGATCTGGATGATTGGATGGTGCAGGACTGGTTGTGGGACAAAGTTAGGCCACTCGGGCCCTTTGCAGTGGATGCATGCTGTGATGAAGTGGGAGCGAACTCCCGGTGTTTTCGTTGGTGGTCCAAGGAGGACTCTTGTTTGATGAAGCAGTGGAGGGGGCTGAATGTGTACTGCAACCCACCTTTCTCCTTGCTGTGGGAAATTCTGACCCACTTCCTGAGGGAAAAGCGAGCAGCGCCCAACACAACCTCTGCAGTGTTTGTGCTACCCTTCTGGCCCACTGAGAGATTCTGGCTGGAGCTGGTAGTGCCAGCCATTGAGGCTGGGCTGTTTATCATACTGGAGTATATCCCAGAAGACACAGATGTGTTCACCTCACCCAATGGGGTTAGGGGATTGAGAAAGGACTGTGGCCCCACAAGGTGGCCAGTGGTGCTGGTGGCCTGCCCAGTGACAGCCCCGAAGGGGAAGGCATGGAAGAAGATTGGTATGTGACTGACCATGGAGGGGGGAAGAGGGGCAATGCAGAGTATGCAAAGCCCAAGGAATGGCTGAGAGCCAGGTGGAACTTCATCTTGAGTGTTGCTGATGCGGAGAACACAAAGAAGAACCACACGACCGGCCAGAGAGCCTTTGTCAGATTTATGCTAGCCTTCGGAGAAGGACCGGTGGTACCGGTGTCAGATGAGGATCTAGCGATGTTTTATGTTTTCCAGTCACAGACTTGCAAAGTATCCACCTTGAAGAGCTATACAGCTGGTGTTAGAAGATTGCACCTAGAGGCGAAGTATGAGTGGGTGCCTGTTAGCCACAGATTCCGAGTAGCTCAGACTATGAGAGGCCTGAAGAGGCTGCTGGGAGATGAAGTAAAACAGAAGCTAGCAATTACATTGTATATACTTGCAAGAATGTTTCAAGTGATGGATTTTGATGACTGTAACATGGTAACTTTGTGGGCAGCAATGTTGACTGCTGTGTTGTGCCTGCTTAGAAAAGACAATGTCTGTGTTGGAAAAGTGGAGGCCTTTAATGTTAGGCGGGTCCTTAGAAGAAAGGACTTTGAGATGAGGAATGAGACAGTGTGGGTGACACTAGTGTTCTCAAAAGTGATCCAATTTGAGGAAAGGACACACAGAGTGGCCATGAGGGCCACAGGAGGAATGTTGTGCCCGAAGAGGGCCTTAGCCAAGTGTTTTGAGCTAACCCCGGCAGAGCCGGAGAGCCCGGCTTTCCTGTGGAAGTCAAGGGGCAGGACTGTGCCCATGACACACGGAGTGTTCGTGGGGGAGATGAAGAAGCTGATCCGGAAGATCGGTCTGGACCCGAGTAAGTACTCGGGTCACAGTTTTCGGAGGGGGGGGGCCACGGTGGCCTTCAACCTTGGGGTGGACCACCTCTTGATTAAGCTGCAAGGAGACTGGGTCTCCAATGCATACCAGAGGTATGAGCAGCTGACGAAAGCTCGGAGGCTGGAGCTGCCGAAGAGGTTAGCTGCCAGGATGAAACAGATTGAATGTAAGTGGAAGTGCTGGGGTAAGCACAAGGCTGGTAGCAAACAACTTCGGCGGTTGGGTAGCTGAAGCGCCAGCCAGTTGGGAGGAAGGAACTTGCAGAAGCCGTGAGGCCTGCAGTTGGGCTGACTCCTCAGCAACCCTGGTTGCAGACCACCTCCCTGGAAGTCCTCAAAGTCTGTTGTGAAACCAAGGTGCTTCTAAGCACCACCCATGACTCGGAAATTATTCTCCCTGGGAAGTACTTGTGTAAATAATTGAGAAAATTTATTTTCTAAATTATTTGGGAAGTACGGGGGAGAAAATTTCTGCTTGCAAAAAATGAGCCCGAGGCTCGACGAGGACCTGTGAATTTTTTGCGGATTTTCTCCCGAGGATTTCTCAAGGCAGAGCCGAGCAATCCGCGGGGTCGACTTCTCTGTGTTCTGATTGGTTACGAAGTCACGGGGGAACCGTGACAGTTGAGTCAGATCTGTGTTCAGGCAGAGCCAGAACACAGAGGTGCTTTCTGATTGGTTGAGTGACATCGGTGTCCATGCGGAGCATGCGACACAGATGGCCAGTTCGCGAGTTTGTGTCGCTTGGGCAGAGCCCGTGAAGATGAAGAGACTTTCGGAGCTTTTGAAATAAGCTGCGACAGTTCACTTCACTTCATTCTGCGAGAACTTCGGGCTCCGAGTCTACCAATTCAAAAAGTTAGAAATTTTTAAACAAGTTCGAGAATTTTGAAAAGCAATGGCAGCAGTAAGCGACGCAGTGAACAGCGGATCGGAGGAGGAGATTAAGACGGTGTACGGGGACCTGAGACTGGTGACGCGTATGCTAGCGATGAGCGGTGGAGTGGAAAAGAAGTGTGACGCGGTAGCGCCAGCGTTGGATCGGTGCGTTCTTTTCTTCGAAACGGCAGACGTTGAGAGTGCGGGGGAGATGCTGGAGTATGCGGTGGCGCTGGGCGTCTTTACGCCTGCGGTGCGGGACGCCAGCGGAAAGGTGACGGAGAAGGCGATTCTGAAGCCTCCGGGGAGAGGTAGGGGCACTGCGGGCGACCCTGCGCCTCCAGGCCCTCGCTCAGGGGCACTGCGCGCGACCCTGCTCCCTCCAGGCCCTCGCTCAGGGGCACTGCGCGCGACCCTGCGCCTCCAGGCCCTCGCTCAAGGGCACTGCGCGCGACCCTGCGCCTCCAGGCCCTCGCTCAGGGGCACTGCGCGCGACCCTGCGCCTCCAGGCCCTCGCTCAGGGGCACTGCGCGCGACCCTGCGCCTCCAGGCCCTCGCTCAGGGGCACTGCGCGCGACCCTGCTCCCTCCAGGCCCTCGCTCAGGGGCACTGCGCGCGACCCTGCTCCCTCCAGGCCCTCGCTCAGGGGCACTGCGCGCGACCCTGCGCCTCCAGGCCCTCGCTCAGGGGCACTGCGCGCGACCCTGCGCCTCCAGGCCCTCGCTCAGGGGCACTGCGCGCGACCCTGCGCCTCCAGGCCCTCGCTCAGGGGCACTGCGCGCGACCCTGCGCCTCCAGGCCCTCGCTCAGGGGCACTGCGCGCGACCCTGCGCCTCCAGGCCCTCGCTCAGGGGCACTGCGCGCGACCCTGCGCCTCCAGGCCCTCGCTCAGGGGCACTGCGGGCGACCCTGCGCCTCCAGGCCCTCGCTCAGGGGCACTGCGCGCGACCCTGCTCCCTCCAGGCCCTCGCTCAGGGGTACTGCGCGCGACCCTGCGCCTCCAGGCCCTCGCTCAGGGGCACTGCGCGCGACCCTGCGCCTCCAGGCCCTCGCTCAGGGGCACTGCGCGCGACCCTGCGCCTCCAGGCCCTCGCTCAGGGGCACTGCGCGCGACCCTGCGCCTCCAGGCCCTCGCTCAGGGGCACTGCGCGCGACCCTGCGCCTCCAGGCCCTCGCTCAGGGGCACTGCGCGCGACCCTGCGCCTCCAGGCCCTCGCTCAGGGGCACTGCGCGCGACCCTGCTCCCTCCAGGCCCTCGCTCAGGGGCACTGCGCGCGACCCTGCTCCCTCCAGGCCCTCGCTCAGGGGCACTGCGCGCGACCCTGCGCCTCCAGGCCCTCGCTCAGGGGCACTGCGCGCGACCCTGCGCCTCCAGGCCCTCGCTCAGGGGCACTGCGCGCGACCCTGCGCCTCCAGGCCCTCGCTCAGGGGCACTGCGCGCGACCCTGCGCCTCCAGGCCCTCGCTCAGGGGCACTGCGCGCGACCCTGCGCCTCCAGGCCCTCGCTCAGGGGCACTGCGCGCGACCCTGCGCCTCCAGGCCCTCGCTCAGGGGCACTGCGCGCGACCCTGCGCCTCCAGGCCCTCGCTCAGGGGCACTGCGCGCGACCCTGCGCCTCCAGGCCCTCGCTCAGGGGCACTGCGGGCGACCCTGCGCCTCCAGGCCCTCGCTCAGGGGCACTGCGCGCGACCCTGCGCCTCCAGGCCCTCGCTCAGGGGCACTGCGCGCGACCCTGCGCCTCCAGGCCCTCGCTCAGGGGCACTGCGCGCGACCCTGCGCCTCCAGGCCCTCGCTCAGGGGCACTGCGCGCGACCCTGCGCCTCCAGGCCCTCGCTCAGGGGCACTGCGCGCGACCCTGCGCCTCCAGGCCCTCGCTCAGGGGCACTGCGCGCGACCCTGCGCCTCCAGGCCCTCGCTCAGGGGCACTGCGCGCGACCCTGCTCCCTCCAGGCCCTCGCTCAGGGGCACTGCGCGCGACCCTGCGCCTCCAGGCCCTCGCTCAGGGGCACTGCGCGCGACCCTGCGCCTCCAGGCCCTCGCTCAGGGGCACTGCGCGCGACCCTGCGCCTCCAGGCCCTCGCTCAGGGGCACTTCCCGAAATCGAGTGGGTTGGTGAGCAGACTGATAGTGGAGCTTCGCAGCGGCTGATGTGAAATCGAGTGGCCTGAATAATAGAGCTGTGCGGCGAAGTCTGGGCAGAGGACGAAGGTATAAACGGGGGGTGCGGGAAAGGAGGGAGGACGGCAGGTCGGGCTTGGAGGAGCTAGGGATGCCACGAACGTGTTTCCCCCGAGCATCCTGGCAGCAGCTGTGCTTACAAACATTGACGAGGTAGCACCTCCGTCAGAAGGGAAAAGGCCCTTCATCCCGCTGCTCGCTTGTCTTTGCCACGTTGAGGGACTTTCTCATCTCTAGCAGATCATATGGCGAGGACCACAGTTGCTTGATGGACGTTGCTGAGGTACAGTGGCAACGGCTGCCTGCGCGCAGGAGCATCTCGCTGCGCTCGGCGGGACCCTTACCTCGATTACCAATGCAAAAGCTGGCATTATGAAGTGCGTGCCCTCTCCCTCCTCCTCCAATGTGTTCCTGACCCCCATTTGTCATCCCTGTCCCCCATTGTCCCATCCCCATCCCCCACATCAACCGCTTCTTCTTTCTCTCGTAGTGAGGCTGTCTCTACCCCTTGAAAAAAGGCTAGCGCATACTCCTGGACAGCACATCCCAGAGCTGTGCCGGAAATGCACCCGATAGAGGCCTCCTTCTCAACAGCCTGTCCCAACCCGTCGTCTCCATTTCATTCACTCCACTGCAGTCTCTTCTCCCCCCTTGCATTGCGCCTTCGCCTGTTCATCCCGCCTTGCCCTTCTGCAGTTAGTACCCACGGGGTGGGCCCAGCCAATCGTCTGTGAAAAAGCGTGGACTCTCGCCAGCTAAATGCACGCCCTCCTCAGAAGAGTGCCGGCAGGTGAGGTGAGTGGGCGAGTGGGGCGAGTGGGGCGAGGTACAGACGCGGGAGGCCAGTCATCGTTGCGCACCAATCAGAGCCCGTAGCAGCAGTCGCTCTGCAAGCAGAGGCCAGCGCGAAGGGGGCAATACTGGTAGATGCAGCGATGCAGGTGTGCGTGCCCTGCCCCTTTACGTCGCTGTGACGTGCCACATGTGACATGCCATGAGCGTCCAGGATTGCCGCCTCCCTCGCTGGTGGCCCCAGCTGGCGGCCCAATCGGTGGCCCCGGTGGTGCTCTCCAGCGCTTGACCCTATCACAAAGTGAGTATATTATCATGTAGACAGGGTGCAGCCCGGCCCAAAAGCGAGGCTAGGGTGAAAGCTCAGGGCGCATTGGCATCGTGACGGTCAACAGGTGCAGGCGCACAATAACAGCGAGGTGCTCGAAGATGAGGGCGGCCCCCACCAGTTTTGTGACTTCAGAATTTCACGGAGCCCCGGCGGTGGTATGCGCAAGGACGGTGGGGAGAATAGCTGGGAGCTGGCAGGCGTGAAGTTGCGCATGCTCGGGCAGCATCAGCAGCACAATGCGGCGGCGGCCTTATGTACCCTGCAGTGGCTCAGGCAACACCAGGGATGGGACATCAGCCCAGAGGCCCTTCGCAAAGGGCTCGAGAGTGCTCAGCTTCCAGCCCGCTTCCAGGTAGCCTCACCCGCTCTTGCGCATGAAATGTATCCCCCCTCACTATGTGAAGCCGCCGTTCCATTTCTGCTGTATACTTCACCACTGGCGCGCAGTTGACGGCTCGCAGCAGCCGGTAGTGGCCGCTCAGCGGGGATCGGCGGAGCACAGGTGCAAAGGCTTGGGCTGCATGCGCTGGAGCAGTAGAGCCCTCTGATGTGCCAGCCGCAGGATTCCTGGATCACCAGCTTACGGCTGGCTGAGGTCGAGCACTTGGGTTGACATCACGCAGAGGATGAACGGGCCGAAAGTTGGATCTAAGACGATTCCATTTAGTTTAGTGAGTGTGTCCGCTCGCCTCTGTTTCCCATTCGAGCTCGCAGGATGGCGCGTGGGGTGGGCCGTGTTTGTTGCGGGCTCCCCAGGTCCTCCAGCTGCTCGGCGGAGAGGCTGCCTCGGCGGAGACCGTGGTGCTGGATGGGGCGCACACGCCAGCAGCTGCGCGGGCACTGGCCGAGACACTGCAACAGGTACGCAGGCAGTCGCGGGTACTGCGCGTTGGGTGGCCAGGATGAACCTCCCCGAAGAGTGCAACACTCGGGACATTTCCGCAGGCGTGATGCATGCGATGCTGGCACTGAGTCGCAGGACTCATACACTGACTTGCACAGGCTGACTCTGGATAGTAGCCACCTGAGACAATGCACGCAGGGGGTGCAAACTCGGCCCTTTTTACGAGCTCTGTGGCATCGGGGTTGCAATCTTCTATATGGAAAATGTTATCAAAAGATTGTGACCCCGATGTCAAAGAAGTTATTTGCGCCCCCTGAACGCGCGGGATCTCGGCTCAGGTGTTCCAGCGGACTGCGCGCAGGTGTTCTCTTCACGCCACGTGGCACTTGTGGTCGCAATGGCTGATGATAAGGTATGTTTGCCCCTGCATCGGCATGCAACGTCCGAGACATACCTGAGACACCACGCTCAAATTTAGACCGAGCAAGACTGTGAGAGAAGGATGGAATGATGGGGTTATGGGATTGTGGAGAGGGCGTTGGGGGCTGTTCCGTGACGCAGAACCATGGGGGAGTGCTGGCTGGGCTCGCGCGCATAGACATGTCTGCCATCGTCTTCACTGAGGTGCACCAAGCACAGTCCTACGGCAGTGTTCTGCGCTGCGTGCGAGCCGGCATCACTGCGCCTTTCCCAAGCTCGCGGATTGGTCCGAGCCAGGCTCCAGAGAGAGCCTTGGTTGAAATTTATCGCTTCACGAACAAGCTGCTATTGTCGGCCACCTCTACGGCTGCCATGCAACTGGACTCTGGGCTGAGTTCCTTGAATACCGTGCAGATCTCATGCAGATCTCCGGAAAGGCGGAAGTCACATCTTGCTTTTGCTTTGCCGCATTCTGTCCCCTGCTCCAAGCATAAGCATATACTCGAAGCCGGCCACTTTGGTCCCTGACAGGGTTAACTCCTCATCGTGAATGTTGGGTAGTGGCTCATGCACAGTGTGAAGGCCGTCCACAACAGTGCAAAGTGCCTGGTGGGGGCATGAGAGTGTGCCGAGGTTGGAGTGAGATGTGGGTTGCCAGGTGGCGATTGCGGGTAGCTCGATGCGATCTGCTCAAGCAGCGCAGTTGGCGTGCATATGGGAAGCCCATGGCAATCAGACGGCAGCCGAAAGCATGGTAGGCTCTCGTGGCAATCAGACGGCAGCCGAAAGCATGGTAGGCTCTCGTGGCAATCATCGTGGGCAGCCTTGACCATCGCTCACCACGTCCTGTCATGATCCCCTTTTTGGAGGAAATTGGAAGGTTGGGATGGGCCTTTCTCTGCGACAGCACCGCTGATTGAGCCCTGCGCCGGCGATGATGATTACTGGAGTGTGCGGATATGGCTCGCAGGAAGCGGCATCTCTCGAGAGCGCTATCCAAATTGCACGCAAAAAGGTTCATCCGGCGACTGTATTTCGCCCTTGTAACCCTCCGATATCAATCGGCCTCGTGATTCACAAGGGCCTTCAGCCATGCAGTTTTTTACACTGAGCAACACTGAGGCCGCCTGGGCAGATGCATGTGGGCAGCAAGCTCATGCACGATCAAACTGGGCGCTTCATGCAATGCGGTTCCGATCAAACTGGGTGCATTTCGATTTCGTGTTAGTTCTTCATTGATGATAACATGTTGAGGAGCTTAATTCGTGTGTTATTGCAGGTGGGAAGATTTGGTGTGGTGGTCATCACTGGTTCACTACATGCTTGTGCACTTTCACTGGAACATCTCCAGCCCTACTCCTGATGTAACCATTTGACAAAATATTAGTCTCGGAGAAAAAAAGTTAAACAAATCAAAACATCCTCTCGGACACATCGAACTCTTGTCACCTTTGCCTGTTCATTTGATCCAGAAGTATGCGTTGTACATCATTGTCATCAGTTGTCCATCATGAGAGGAGGTATTAAGCTAGTTGAAAATATCCCACCACCAGTAGCTTTAGCACCAACACCAGGTAAGCGAACCTTTGACTTTTTGGTAAAGGATGGTAAGTCCATCCTTGCATCATTTTCTAGGAATGGCAAGTACAACATAGGCGCATTTCTGGGAATGGCATGACCAGCCCAGGTTCATTTTCTAGGAAGGGCAAGCCCAGCTCAGGTCCATTTTCTAGGCATGGCAAGTCCAGTCCACCAAGACTGAGAGACAAAACTCACTTCCTCGCTTCATTCTCTCTCACCTCAGTCCTAACTATTATGTTCCCCAACAGTGTGCCATCTAAATGGTATTTTCACCCACTTGGTTCCTAACCGTTCATTCACCGTGCACATTCCGCAACTCGATGTCTAGTTATACCATAAATCCATGACCCCTTTGCCGGGGTGACTTGGATCCGTCGTTCCGCCTGGCGCACCTCTCTCGCCCCCTTAGAGTTTGTTCTCTCCTAATGCGACGGAGGATTCTAGTCTCTGGGTCCTTTGGTTCCCACCAGTTCTCACGTTTTTTTGGTTCTCAGGATTTTTGTCATGTTTAAGTAGGCAGACCAGCCGTATATCATCAACCGTAGCCGTACTACCTCATGCCGTCGTGTGACAAGTGTCTCATCACAAGCTTGAACGATAAACTAGTACCTGTTGGGACATAGATGCTCTGAGAGTCGTTGGTGGCGTCCGGATCGCTGGCCGCCAGTGATATGCACCCAGGGAAATTAGGCTCAGGCGATGTTCCCAAGGTTGAAAATGCCCATTGTGCCGGTGGGCACGACGGCTATGAGATCTCGGACGTGATGGGTTATATGCACGACAGCTAGTATGAACTGAGACGCGAGTGATATAGATGTTCTGGGAAAATTACGTATATGACATCGTGACAGGATTCGGCAGAACGAATGAGATTCAAAATCGAGATCGGATTTGTTGAAGAATCGAGCTGTGATTGGAAAATTTAGATTTGTACTTTTCGGATCACGGAATGATTGGGACTAGTGCCGTGACAGTCGACAAAGGTGTATACGGAGATGTCTGCGGCCTTCAGAGTAAGTTAATATATTGTTATAAATAACACCTAACTGGACATCTACTCAGTCGTATACACAATGAAATATATATCGCACATCAACATGATCATCCAGAAAGACACAATTAATAATAGCATATAGCACCCGGACAATTTGGTAGCTAGAAGCTAATACGACTCGCGCAGTGACGTAACCGGTTTCACCCCCTTCGAGTTGTGCTATGGTGTGTCACCCATGTCACAGCTTGACATGTTTCTAGAAGCTGCCCAGTCTACCGATGGGCGACGCAAAGGAGGGGTGGGAACTGCACATGAATGGGCGTTTCGTTTTTCGTCGCAGCTGCGGGACGCGCGGGGTAGACTGGAGTTGGCACAGCAGCGGCAGCGAGATCTCTTCGATCAGCGCCATGGGCAGCGGGAGTATGCGGTGGGGGACCTCGTCTGGGTAGAAGCCAAGCACCTCACGGAGAAGCTCATGGACAGGTCCCTTTGCAGGAAGCTCAGCAAGCGCTGGCATGGGCCGTTGGCGGTGACGGAGCGGTTCTACAGTGACATGCAGGCGGGTCTTCCGGAGGCAGACCGAGGTGCTCCGGTGGCTTATCGACTGCAGCTCCCCCCACGCTGGCGTATACATGATGTGTTCGCACAACATCGACTGAAGTCATACGTGGGAGGGGCAGATGCGTTCGCGTCACGCCGGCAGCCATGACCCGGGAGCACCGCGCCGCACACATCCGCCCCACCGACGGGCGCAGAGCGCAGCGCACACCCACGGGGGTGTCGCCGAGGCCGGAGGGGCCAGCGCGTTGGACGTCCGCACCCTGCGATGGGGTTGCGGAGCCACACGCCGCCGAGGAGACTTGCTCTCTAGGCGTGTCGCCGCCGCGCACTCCCCCGAGGCCGCCTCGGATCACGCGCTGGAGCACGCCGTGATTTTTGAGGGGGGGAGTGAGAGCGCGCCGCCGCGCGTGGGACGCCACCGCGGGCGAGAGAGGCAGCTGCTCGTACGCAGAGAGCTGCCACTGGGGGGGTGATGCGCCGCTGCACCCACACACGCCGAGCGACACGGGGCGTGTTGGAGGGAGCAGCGAGCAGCGCGCGCATGGCGCCCGGGTGTTCCGAGCCCACTTGTGGGGGAGGTACCGATGACCCGGGAGCACCGCGCCGCACACACCCGCCCCACCGACGGGCGCAGAGCGCGGCGCACACCCACGGGGGTGTCGCCGAGGCCGGAGGGGCCAGCGCGTTGGACGTCCGCACCCTGCGATAGGGTTGCGGAGCCACACGCCGCCGAGGAGACTTGCTCTCTAGGCGTGTCGCCGCCGCGCACTCCCCCGAGGCCGCCTCAGATCACGCGCTGGAACACGCCGTGATTTTTGAGGGGGGGAGTGATACGGGGCACCCGGCGATGAACCAACGACATTCCGGTCACCCTTGATCATTTTGGAAGCATTTCAAACCAAAAACAAAAAAATAAAGAATTTGGAAGAAGTGACTTCTTCAAATTCAGGATTTCTATCTTTTTGGATCGATCGATTCTCGATTTCAGCGCAAATGACACCAGGATATCTTCAAATCAATTCCTTGATCTGAACAGACCGAATCAGGAAACGACAGCAAATGTCATTTCTGACAAAAATTGTCATCGATATTTGAGAGCGCTCCGCCGCGCGTGGGACGCCACCGCGGGCGAGAGAGGCAGCTGCTCGTACGCAGAGAGCTGCCACTGGGGGGATGATGCGCCGCTGCACCCACACACGCCGAGCGACACGGGGCGTGTTGGAGGGAGCAGCGAGCCGCGCGCGCATGGCGCCCGGGTGTTCCGAGCCCACTTGTGGGGGAGGTACCGATGACCCGGGAGCACCGCGCCGCACACACCCGCCCCACCGACGGGCGCAGAGCGCGGCGCACACCCACGGGGGTGTCGCCGAGGCCGGAGGGGCCAGCGCGTTGGACGTCCGCACCCTGCGATGGGGTTGCGGAGCCACACGCCGCCGAGGAGACTTGCTCTCTAGGCGTGTCGCCGCCGCGCACTCCCCCGAGGCCGCCTAGCCTGCAAACGTCGCTGCTTGATACTAATTACGCCTGTGTATTTTTTCTTGCGATGGGGTTTGCGAAGCTACACGCCGCCGAGGAGATTTGCTCTCTAGGCGTGTCGCCGCCGCGCCCTCCCCCGAGGCCGCCTATAACTATTCCCGGGCACGGTTTGCAGATAATCTCGCAACCCTCATCAAAAGGAATAGAAAACATATTTTCGTTAAAATTAGCCGTCATTGGCTTATGAAGCCGTTTGTTACGTTCTGAAAATGATATGGACTTGCGAGTCAACGGAGGATTTCTATCTTTTTGGATCGATCGATTCTCGATTTCAGCGCAAATGCGCACACCCACGGGGGTGTCGCCGAGGCCGGAGGAGGGGCCAGCGCGTTGGGCGTCCGCACCCTGCGATGGGGTTGCGGAGCCATACGCCGCCGAGGAGACTTGCTCTCTAGGCGTGTCGCCGCCGCGCCCTCCCCCGAGGCCGCCTCACATCACGCGCTGGAGCACGCCGTGATTTTTGAGGGGGGGAGTGCAGAGCATATATCTTCCAAAAGATTTTGCGGCCCGCAGTTGCAAATCCTTCATGAGGGGGGGAGTGAGAGCGCGCCGCCGCGCGTGGGACGCCACCGCGAGCGAGAGAGGCAGCTGCTCGTACGCAGAGAGCTGCCACTGGGGGGATGATGCGCCGCTGCACCCACACACGCCGAGCGACACGGGGCGTGTTGGAGGGAGCAGCGACCAGCGCGCGCATGGCGCCCGGGTGTTCCGAGCCCACTTGTGGGGGAGGTACTGATGACCCGGGAGCACCGCGCCGCACACACCCGCCCCACCGACGGGCGCAGAGCGCGGCGCACACCCACGGGGGTGTCGCCGAGGCCGGAGGGGCCAGCGCGTTGGACGTCCGCACCCTGCGATGGGGTTGCGGAGCCACATGCCGCCGAGGAGACTTGCTCTCTAGGCGTGTCGCCGCCGCGCCCTCCCCCGAGGCCGCCTCAGATCACGCGCTGGAACACGCCGTGATTTTTGAGGGGGGGAGTGCAGGGCATATATCTTCCAAAAGATTTTGCGGCCCGCAGTTGCAAATCCTTCATGAGGGGGGGAGTGAGAGCGCGCCGCCGCGCGTGGGACGCCACCGCGGGCGAGAGAGGCAGCTGCTGTACGCAGAGAGCTGCCACTGGGGGGGTGATGCGCCGCTGCACCCACACACGCCGAGCGACACGGGGCGTGTTGGAGGGAGCAGCGAGCAGCGCGCGCATGGCGCCCGGGTGTTCCGAGCCCACTTGTGGGGGAGGTACCGATCACCCGGGAGCACCGCGCCGCACACACCCGCCCCACCGACGGGCGCAGAGCGCGGCGCACACCCACGGGGGTGTCGCCGAGGCCGGAGGGGCCAGCGCGTTGGACTTCCGCACCCTGCGATAGGGTTGCGGAGCCACACGCCGCCGAGGAGACTTGCTCTCTAGGCGTGTCGCCGCCGCGCCCTCCCCCGAGGCCGCCTCAGATCACGCGCTGGAGCACGCCGTGATTTTTGAGGGGGGGAGTGATACGGGGCACCCGGCGATGAACCAACGACATTCATTTTGGAAGCATTTCAAACCAAAAACAAAAAAATAAAGAATTTGGAAGAAGTGACTTCTTACAATTTAGAGCGTTCGTCGGCAGCTGCTCGTACGCAGAGAGCTGCCACTGGGGGGATGATGCGCCGCTGCACCCACACACGCCGAGCGACACGGGGCGTGTTGGAGGGAGCAGCGAGCAGCGCGCGCATGGCGCCCGGGTGTTCCGAGCCGCCCACTTGTGGGGGAGGTACCGATGACCCGGGAGCACCGCGCCGCACACACCCGCCCCACCGACGGGCGCAGAGCGCAGCGCACACCCACGGGGGTGTCGCCGAGGCCGGAGGGGCCAGCGCGTTGGACGTCCGCACCCTGCGATGGGGTTGCGGAGCCACATGCCGCCGAGGAGACTTGCTCTCTAGGCGTGTCGCCGCCGCGCCCTCCCCCGAGGCCGCCTCAGATCACGCGCTGGAACACGCCGTGATTTTTGAGGGGGGGGAGTGCAGAGCATATATCTTCCAAAAGATTTTGCGGCCCGCAGTTGCAAATCCTTCATGAGGGGGGAGTGAGAGCGCGCCGCCGCGCGTGGGACGCCACCGCGGGCGAGAGAGGCAGCTGCTCGTACGCAGAGAGCTGCCACTGGGGGGATGATGCGCCGCTGTACCCACACACGCCGAGCGACACGGGGCGTGTTGGAGGGAGCAGCGAGCAGCGCGCGCATGGCGCCCGGGTGTTCCGAGCCGCCCACTTGTGGGGGAGGTACCGATGACCCGGGAGCACCGCGCCGCACACACCCGCCCCACCGACGGGCGCAGAGCGCAGCGCACACCCACGGGGGTGTCGCCGAGGCCGGAGGGGCCAGCGCGTTGGACGTCCGCACCCTGCGATAGGGTTGCGGAGCCACACGCCGCCGAGGAGACTTGCTCTCTAGGCGTGTCGCCGCCGCGCCCTCCCCGAGGCCGCCTCACATCACGCGCTGGAGCACGCCGTGATTTTTGAGGGGGGGAGTGAGAGCGCGCCGCCGCGCGTGGGACGCCACCGCGGGCGAGAGAGGCAGCTGCTCGTGCGCGGAGAGCTGCCACTGGGGGGGTGATGCGCCGCTGCACCCACACACGCCGAGCGACACGGGGCGTGTTGGAGGGAGCA
>LGRX02034719.1:0-48638 GCA_001247695.2 Cymbomonas tetramitiformis
CATCAGCACCCCGAGTGTGGGTGCCGCGCTCCGCGCTCGGCGGCGGAGCATGCGTGCGCGGTGTGCTGCTCCCAGGCACGCGCATCAACCTCTGCAAGGAGGCCCGATGCGCCTGGACGCGGTGCACACGCTGCGCGCTACTCCCAGGCACCATGCGTCTGGTGTGCCTGGCGGGGCACGGCGCGTCACGCAGCCCGAGACAGCACAGCGAGAGCTGCTGCCTCATGGCGGTGCGCCTGGCGCGCTCGCGGTGGCTGCCATCTGCCACTCGCGGCGCGCTCTCTCCCCCCCAAAAGAGAAAGGCGGTCCGCTCCCGGACGCTACTCTCTCGGTGGCCCTAAGAGGAGGGCGCGGGTGAGCACCTCGGTGTGCTCACCTCGTGGCGACACGCCTGCAAGGGTGGGCCTCCTTGCAGGGTCGCTCCGCGTACGCCTACTGTTCCTACCCTAAGTCCTAAACCTCCTAATACTTCCCTAGTACGCCTCGAGGGCCCCCTCGTAGAGGTGGACTCTCCAGATGGCGTTTGCTTCCTTAAGTGCGTAAGGATGTGAGCATGGAGCAACTGATAGTTGTCTGCTCACACCCTTAGCTAGGCTCGTGAGCGCTATGCTCTCAGCCTTTGGCTCAGCAACGCCACTAGGGTCCGGTGCGACACCCACCGAGCTCCTCGTGCCACGGGCCCCTCGCCTCCTACGTGAGGCTATCCGCCTTCTATCGCGGGCCCCTCGTCTCCCGCGGCGACCTGCTCGCCTCCTCCGACGGCATGCTCGCCTCGTGGGGGGCGCGCCTATCGCACTCCGAGCATCGCTCCTCCCTCTCGCATCCTGCGACACGGCCTGGACGCCGAGAGCCTGCGAGCCTGTCGGGTCCAATGCCTCGGCCGATGGCCCGACCACGCCTCGCCTATCATGGGTCCCTCGCCTCCCGCGGCGACCTGCTCGCCTCCCCCGACGGCGTGCTCGCCTCGTGGGGGTCGCGCCTATCGCACTCTGAGCATCGCTCCTCCCTCTCGCATCCTGCGACACGGCCTGGACGCCGAGAGCGTGCGAGCCTGTCGAGTCCAGTGCCTCGGCTGATGGCCCGACCACGCCTCGCCTATCATGGGTCCCTCGCCTCCCGCGGCGACCTGCTCGCCTCCCCCGACGGCATGCTCGCCTCGTGGGGGTCGCGCCTATCGCACTCTGAGCCTCGCTCCTCCCTCTCGCATCCTGCGACACGGCCTGGACGCCGAGAGCCTGCGAGCCTGTCGAGTCCAATGCCTCGGCCGATGGCCCGACCACGCCTCGCCTATCATGGGTCCCTCGCCTCCCGCGGCGACCTACACGCCTCCCCCGACGGCATGCTCGCCTCGTGGGGGTCGCGCCTATCGCACTCTGAGCATCGCTCCTCCCTCTCGCATCCTGTGACACGGCCTGGACGCCGAGAGCTTGCGAGCCTGTCGACTCCAAAGCCTCGGCCGATGGCTCGACCACGCCTCGCCTACCACGGGCTCCTCGCCTCCCGCGGCGACCTGCTCGCCTCCCTCTACGGCTCGCTTGCTTCGTGGGTGCTGTGCCTGCCGCATCAGGGACACCGCACCACTTCCCCGCATCGGGCGACGCGGCCACAACGTCGAGAGCCTGCGAGCCTAACAGGTCCGTGTGGCTAGGGGGCAGCCGTGCGCCCTCTCGGAGAAACGCCTCCGCCTCGCCGCTAGGTAGCGGCAATGACACCTCCTCGGGCAGCATCTCGGCAGAGCCACTAGAGGACTTCCGTGCACACTCCATGGGCTGCACCTCGACTGTGCGCTCCGATGATGACTGCGTGCGCCCCTCACGCGGTGACTCGACTCTGCTGGCAGGTGGCCGCTGCGCGCACTCGTCGGGCCCCACCGCCAAGCTCCGGGCGAGTGCACCCGTCTCGACGGGACGCATCGCCACGCGCCTGCAAGGAGGCCCACCCTTGCATGCGTGTCGCCACGAGGTGAGCACACCGAGGTGCTCACCCGCGCCCTCCCCTTAGGGCCACCGAGAGAGTAGCGTCCGGGAGCGGACCGCTTTTCTTTTGGGGGGGAGAGAGCGCGCCGCGAGTGGCAGATGGCAGCCACCGCGAGCGCGCCGGGCGCACCGCCATGAGGCAGCCGCTCTCGCTGTGCTGTCTCGGGCTGCGTGACGCGCCGCTGCCCCGCCAGGCACACCAGACGCATGGTGCCTGGGGGTAGCGCGCAGCGTGTGCACCGCGTCGAGGCGCATCGGGCCTCCTTGCAGAGGTTGATGCGCGTGCCTGGGAGCAGCACACCGCGCACGCATGCCCCGCCGCCGAGCGCGGAGCGCGGCACCCACACTCGGGGTGCTGATGGGGCCGGCGAGCCCCAAGCTCCGGGCGAGTGCACCCGTCTCGACAGGACGCATCGCCACGCGCCTGCAAGGAGGCCCACCCTTGCATGCGTGTCGCCACGAGGTGAGCACACCGAGGTGCTCACCCGCGCCCTCCCCTTAGGGCCACCGAGAGTGAAGCGTCCGGGAGCGGACTGCTTTTCTTTTTGGGGGGGGGAGAGAGCGCGCCGCGAGTGGCGGATGGCAGCCACCGCGAGCGCGCCAGGCGCACCGCCATGAGGCAGCAGCTCTCGCTGTGCTGTCTCGGGCTGCGTGACGCGCCGCTGCCCCGCCAGGCACACCAGACGCATGGTGCCTGGGAGTAGCGCGCAGCGTGTGCACCGCGTCCAGGCGCATCGGGCCTCCTTGCCGAGGTTGATGCGCGTGCCTGGGAGCAGCACACCGCGCACGCATGCCCCGCCGCCGAGCGCGGAGCGCGGCACCCACACTCGGGGTGCTGATGAGGCCGGCGAGCCTGTCGAGTCCAATGCCTCGGCCGATGGCCCGACCACGCCTCGCCTATCATGGGTCCCTCGCCTCCCGCGGCGACCTGCTCGCCTCCCCCGACGGCATCATGCTCGCCTCGTGGGGGTCGCGCTTGCCGCAACCCGGGTATCATGCCACCTCCTCGCATCCGGCGAAGCGGCCTCAACGCCGAGAGCCTGCAAGCCTGTCGAGTCCAACGCCTCGGCCGATGGCTCGACCACGCCTCGCCTACCACGGGCTCCTCGCCTCCCGCGGCGACCTGCTCGCCTCCCTCTACGGCTCGCTCGCCTCGTGGGTGCTGCGCCTGCCGCATCAGGGACACCGCAGCACTTCCCCGCATCGGGCGACGCGGCCGCAACGTCGAGCGCCTGCAAGCCTAACAGGTCCGTGTGGCTAGGGGGCAGCCGTGCGCCCTCTCGGAGAAACGCCTCCGCCTCGCCGCTAGGTAGCGGCAATGACACCTCCTCGGGCAGCACCTCGGCAGAGCCACTAGAGGACTTCCGTGCACACTCCATGGGCTGCACCTCGACTGTGCGCTCCGATGATGACTGCGTGCGCCCCTCACGCGGTGACTCGACTCTGCTGGCAGGTGGCCGCTGCGCGCACTCGTCGGTGTCCACTACCCACGCTTAGGTACATCGCGATGTACCTAACTATACGTGTACGTTTAATGCCGCGGTGAGCCAAATTCTCGACGCGGGGTCGTGTGGCCCATTTCAGCCATTGCCGACATGTCCCTTTTGGCCCTGAAACATCTGGTTTATGGTATTTAGCTCAATACGATAGTCTAGACAGGTCATCAATATTGAGAATTCCAGAAAATGTACATTTTCAAAACTCCGAAAATCTTAGGTACATCCCTTAGGTACATCGCGTTTGATGCATGTGTCCGACCGCTAAATGATGAACATCGATACATATTTGTTACAATGGCATTTAACATCCCTTAGGGCAGTTGCGATTTCAGGGGTTTGCACTTAAACACTCAAGCACTCCTTCACTCAACACGCCTTTGTAGGTACCTATAACTGATCCCACAGTATGTGCATTCACGAAAATCGATATTTCGCCTTAGGGTTTCGCACGTACGTGTGAACGATATTCATCAGGTGGGGTTAGAGGCTTGTATGGAAATTGTTTTAACACATCTCATAATGAAGGCTCTTGTCAATTATTAGCATAATATGCCACTTACTAGTCCGATTTTGGCTCGGGTAATCCACTTGCGCCTACTCGTTCAATATGTATATTCATATTATAGAAATAGTCCTGTATCCCTTAATATCTCGATCACAATTGCCTTCTGGCATCACTGGCATTTGCCCTCTGCACTCTCAACAACTCCTCTTGAGTATGCTCAGCATTCGTGTGGATGCGCGTCCTCTTGGGGGCATGTGTCATCCCTTTCCATAGCAGAGAGAAAAATGCCGAGCTTGCCGAATATGACGGGGAAAATATTTATTTTGACCTGGTTTTTTGTTTTCTTCAAAAGAGTGATTTTGACTGCATCAGAGCGTATATTGTACGGATCGGATACGAATGTTGGATCATAATATCGATAGAAGAGGGTGTCTATTGGTTAATTGTCTCTACAAGGGGCACAAAACGTCGGATTTGGGCCTTGATTTGATCTGTACGGCTTAGGTACATCGTTATGTACCTAAGGCCCTTGGGTACATCCCCATGTACCGAAGGGTAGTGGACATCGGGCCCCACCGCCAATGTGCTGCCAGGGGCCAGCTGTGCGCACTCTCGGAGCGACGCCTCCGCCTCCTCGTCGGGTGGCGGCAGTGTGTGCTCTTGGGGCAACACTCCTGCTCTACTACCGTCAGGTGGCCACTGTGTGCGCTCCCCGGGCAGCACCTCCACCGACGACTGCGGATATGGGCCTAGTGGTGGCGCCGTGAGCGGCCGCCAAGGCTCCGCATCAACGGACAGCTGGGTGCGTGTCGCGCCAGCGCGCGCGTCTGTGTCGTGGCTTTGGTCGCGCGCCTCGCTCGGGGCACCGCCAGCGCTCTGGCTGTGGTCTAGCGCCTCGTTCTGGTCACTGCCAGCGCTCTGACCGCGGCCGTGCACCTCGCAGGGGGTTGCGCCGGTGCCATGGCCGTGCTCGCGGGGCTCGCTAGGGGCAGTGCTAGCGCTATGGCTATGGGTGCGCCTCGCGCCAGGGCATATGTAGCGCATGCTCGCGCCATGCTTGCCACTGCACGCCCCGCTAGGGACGGCACTTGCACAATAGCCGTGCGCTTCGCTCTGGGCAGCGCTTGCGCTGTGGCCGTCGCCGCGCGCCTCGCTCGAGGCATCGCTCGTGCCGTGGCCGTGCGCCATGCTCAGAGCAGCGCCAATGTGGTTGCGCGCCTCGCTAGGGGCAGCGCCAGCGCCGTGCCTGTGGCCGCGTGCCTCGCTCAGAGCGGCGCCGATGTGGCCGCGCGCCTCGCTAGGGGCAGCGCCGATGTGGCCGCGCGCCTCGCTAGGGGCAGCGCCAGTGCCGCGACTGCCATCACGCGCCTCGCTAGGGGCAGCGCCAGTGCCGCGACTGCCACCACGCGCCTCGCTAGGGGCAGCGCTCGTGCTGCGACTGCCACCACTCGCCTCGCCAGGGGCAGCGCTGGTGCTAGGGCAGTGGCCGCGCACCTCGCTAGGGGCAATGCCGATGTGGTTGCGCGCCTCGCTAGGGGCAGCGCCAGCGCCGTGCCTGTGGCGCGCCACGTGCCTCGCTCAGAGCGGCGCCGAAGTGGCCGCGCGCCTCGCTAGGGGCAGTGCCAATGCTGTGGCTGTGGCCGCGTGCATCGCTCAGAGCGGCGCCGATGTGACCGCGCGCCTCGCTAGGGGCAGCGCCAGTGCGGCCGCGCGCCTTGCTAGGGGCAGCGCCGATGTGGCCGCGCGCCTCGCTAGGGGCAGCGCCAGTGCCGCGACTGCCACCCCGCGCCTCGCTAGGGGCAACGCCAGTGCCGCGACTGCCACCACGCGCCTCGCTAGGGGCAGTGCCCGTGCCGCGACTGCCACCACGCGCCTCGCCAGGGGCAGCGCCAGTGCGGCCGCGCGCCTTGCTAGGGGCAGCGCCGATGTGGCCGCGCGCCTCGCTAGGGGCAGCGCCAGTGCCGCGACTGCCACCACGCGCCTCGCTAGGGGCAGCGCCAGTGCCGCGACTGCCACCACGCGCCTCGCCAGGGGCAGCGCCAGTGCCGCGACTGCCACCACGCGCCTCGCCAGGGGCAGCGCCGATGTGGCCGCGCGCCTCGCTAGGGGCAGCACCAGTGCCGCGACTGCCACCACGCGCCTCGCTAGGGGCAGCGCCAGTGCCGTGACTGTGGCCGTGCGCCTCGCCAGGGGCAGCGCCAGCGCTGTGGCCATGGCCACGAGCCTCGCTCGAGGGCAGCGCTCGCGCAGTGGCTGTGGTCACGCGCTCCCCTAAAGGTAGCACCGGTGACGTGGCCGTACGCCGAGTGCGCTCTGCGCTCGTCCGATCTGAGGTACCTCCCCCCCCCTTCGGACAGGCGCAAGACCGCACGGCGCACAATCCCACGGGACGCCACTCGCAAAAAGCTAAGCCTAGCAACGAAAAACGCCGCCCGCCGCCACGCCCGCAAACCCGCCGCCCGATCCCGCATCTCCTGACCCCTAAGCCAAACCACGCAACGCTCGCGCCCGACACGGACATCCCGCAACACCTGAAGCCGCAGAATGAACCACGCCGCCCGATCCCAAGCCCGCCGCTGAGCCATACGCACCGCGCACCGCGAAGCCACGCGCTGGGCACGGCTCATCCCGACGCTCATCCCGGGGACCGCCGTGACCTAGGCCGTGACGTGCCAATTAACTAACGTAGTGAAGGCACTTACGCCCATGCAAAGCAACAAGCACACGCCGCACCCAGAAATTCACCACTCAGGCACGAGCCGAGTGGTCAAACCGGCCGAAGCGCGGCAATTCCTGAGTATAGAGGGCGCAAGCCCTAGGCTACCCGAGATTGAGAAACACGGGGTCAATTCAGCAAAGGCCGCACAATTTTAAAAAAATCGCGCAGCGCTCCCGCCGCGAAGGGTCGGTTCCGCCGAAAAATCCACGCGATCTCAAATCCCAAGCCCGACCTGCGCAACTGTGCGCTCGTGACACGAGCTCAAGCGTTATGCGCGAACAAGAAACATGCTAGGGCAGAAGCGCACCTGAATCTCCTCGCGGCCCAAAGTACCCGGAGATCGGAACCTCAAGAACACCTGAAACCCGGCATCACCAACCCGCAGCCAAACCGACACGCCGCCCAAAGCGCACGACAAAACATCCTAGATCAAAAGAAAGAATCTACGCAAAACACGTTTTCGTTCGCAAAAGTAAAAATAATTCCAAAGTCATACACGCAAATTCCAAATTGCATATACGCAAAGGACGCTACAACGCCACGTCAGGGCAGCCGTCCCTTTCGAGGACAGACTCAAAGTACATTCGCAAAGGGGAGGGAGGACCAAGGGCCCCAAGCCACCTCCTTCATTGCTAGGTAGTCGTACCAAACTACGTCGCGGATCAAAGCACTCGGAGAATTCCACTCCTAGAGCACCTGAATCCCACAACCACGCACCCACCAACACGAAGCAGAAACGCACGACACACTGTTCTCGATTTCGCAAAACAAAACGCCGGGCGAAAGGCACCACGCAAGGGGTGCAATCAGAATACGCAGAAACAGAAATTTTCAGGAAGCGACCGGTAAAAACGATCCAATTACCATTTTGTAGGAGGCTACCACTCCAGTTTCTTCTCTTCTTTACACTTTCGGGCTTATACTATTCTACACTTATTAAACGACCGCACGAGGTATGCTTACGTATGGTCAACTATCGGACTTCGGTTTCGTAAATCCTTCAAGTTATTACTACAAGACTTCGGTTTCGTAAATCTTTATAGCTATGCTTTTTACAGCAGTTACGGCTTACAATTCTCAGTTCAGTTCTCATCCCCGAAACTGGTTACACTTAGAGTTCTTATGCATTCAGGAACTCTCTCCATAACTCAACTGTACTGAGTACTCCGTACAACAGGCTAGGCACCTCACATCAACATCATTCTGATCGGTCCTACTGTACTCCGTACTGAGTACTCTTGCGTTTTGTACTTAGCCGTTTTTCTTGCTCTTGTGCTTGCCTCCTAGCACAGGTTCTCGGCCAAAGTCAGATATAACAATAAAGATGGTCGGACTTAAGCTGGCAGGACCGTGACACACTCGCGGAGCAAACAGGCAGGCACTGCAAGTGACATCCTACCAGGCGAGGGGTGACACAGGGGGCACCACTGTTCCCCCCTCATGGGGGGAGAAAGTTGGCACTCCCATGAGTGATAGTGGAGATGGGAATTATTTTGGACGAGATGAGAAATATTCCGGAGTCACGCGAATTTCACGGAGAGGAGAGTCATTCCGGAGATGAGAATTTTTCCGGCGGGAGAGAACTATTCCGGAGTCACACGAATGTGATAATGGAGATGGGAAATATTCCGGAGATGGGAGAAATCGATTCCGGAGGCACGCGAACGATAGCACGAAGAGGAGAGTCATTCCGGTGATGAGAAATTTTCCGGAGGAGAAAACTTTTCCGGAGTCGCGCGAATGTGATAGTGGAGATGGGAAATATTCACGAGATGCCAAATATTCCGGAGACACGCGAATGCCACGGAGAGGAGAGTCATTCCGGCGATGAGAAATATTGGCATAGAGGATGAGGCCGAGGAGCCACCGCCACCAACACTATATTAACCTTTTCGTCTATCAAATACCTACTCAACACACTAAATTTTGGCCCGAAAGGATAAGTATGTAACAAGTTAGGGAAATGCATTGTTTCCGCTAATCGTGCGTAGCCTCAAACATAGTGTCGTAGTTTTCGATATATTACGCCTATCGTGCTAATAAACGATATACCGAAATTTTTGTCTATGCAAAACCTAGTCAGCACACTAAATTTCAGCCCGAAAGGATAAGTTTGTAAAAAGTTAGAAAAATACATCGTCTCTGTATAAAACTGTGTAAGCGGTTTAATATTGTCCTCATTTGTGGAATATTACACCTATGGTAACAAACGATATACCGAAATTTTTGTTTTTACAAGACCTATTCAGCACACTAAATTTTAGCCCGAAAGGATAAGTATGTAAAAAGTTAGAAAAAATACATCGTCTATGTACAAAACTGTGTAAGCGGTTTAATATTCTCGTCATTTACGGAATATCACACCTATGCTAACAAACGACATACCAAACTTTTTGTATATAAAAAACCTTTTGACTTCTTTTTTCCAGCCAAAACAGCCAGGTATTTCAAAAGTTATGCCCATTTTGGTATTTTCGGTTATTTTGATACGCCTCATAAAATGATATCAGTTTTGATGTTATATTGCTCCAATCGCGACAAGCAACATATCACGGTGTTCGTCTATGAAAGACCTATTTGGAACACCAGACTTTATATGAGTTGGTTGACGATGTAAAAAGTTATGTCCGAAAAACTCAATATATTATAGGGTTTCTTGACGGTATGATATCTATGTAAGGTATGAGCTAACAAAAGCTCGCGTTAAGATAAGTTATGATAAGTTAAGATAAGTTATGATTGTGTGAGTGATATGCAAGTGGTATATGCTAAGTTTAAAGCTTGGATGACTAGTTGGTATGCTCGAATGACAAGTTCGGATGCTCGGATGGCGAGTGGGTATGCTCGGATGGCGAGTCCGGATGCTCGGATGGAAAGCTTGTCTTTTTGGCAAGCTTGCCTCTTTAGCTCACATGCTTGGCTCTTTAGCTTCACGATCCTGAGGGAGCGCTCTCTTGCCAGGCAAGGGGCTCTTGCCCTCGGTTTCGTGAAGTGCGCCACAGCAATGTGATATTTCACATGCTGGGCTCGTTAGCTTCACGATCCCGAGCGAGCGCTCTCTTGCTAGGTAAGGGGCTCTAACCCTCATTTTCATGAAGTGCGCCAAAACAGTGTGATGAAAGGTGGCATCTCAGGTCCAAATGAGATCTCCGAACTTGGTTCGGCGCTCTTTAGATTTGAGCTAATGCCACTAAAATAGAACGATCGACGACGCTATAATGCGTGAATCTAGCTCATATCTTCTCAATTCCATCCATTGGAACGAATTCCTTCCTCGCGCTTTGATATGTGATGTTCGGAATTTTGGCCTACCATGGAAGGCCTCCTACTGTAGCACAGTGTGCCACAAATACAGGCCCCATGGACGATTTTCGTGAATACTTCGATTATGAGCAAGTCACTTCAAATTTCTAGGATGGAAAGGCAATCGGAAACGAATTCCAACCCGACGCGTTGTCTCACGCGCGTTGCTCAAACATCTGTTTTTTCAGTGAGGAGTGAGTGAAAGAAGGCATAGGAAGAATGCAACTTTTCGAAAAGTTAACCAAATGAATCAAACGAAGTAGCTACATGTCGTAATTTTTCACGGAGAGTAACGTGACGTTCTCAGAAATTTCGTCAGATAAACGGTTGCGGTAGAAAAGCGTCGCGCTGAAAAATCTGCGAGTGGCCCCGGTATACCAGAATATATGCGATGGCCCCGGTGCGCCCGATGAGCTTGCGGATTTGAGGACGATGGTGCTCGACTTGAAGCGGCAACTCGCCGCATTTGTCGCCTCCTCCGAATCCGAGCCGTCCCCGCGGGGATTCACTCCCCGCGCGGACAAACCGGACCGACGGCCCAAGACCCGCTTTGCAGCCTCGCCCCTACCCAAGCAAGGGGGGCAATTGGTCGCAGTCCATCTCGAAGAAAGTCGCCTTTCACCGCGACACCGGTGCGACCGTGCCGTATTGTCAAAACCAGGTGTGCGCGAAGGGCAAGGCACGGCATTGGCATCGGGACTGCCCGAACGGGGGCCGGACCGGCCTCTCGGCCTACGCTTTCGCTGAGGAGGCCGAGAACTCGGTGTTGGCCGCGAAGTTTCAACATGCCATCGACCACGACGACGCCGAAGAGTTCGACGCCCTCTGCATGCTCGCGGGCGGGAAGCCGGACATCTTCGCCGACCTCTCCGCGTGCTCGTTCTGCGAGGAGGACGGTGAGGCCCTCGTGTCCGCCGTCACTGAGTTCTCGGAGTTGGCACGCACGGCTGGGGCATCGACTTTCAACGTCAACACTTTCACCGCCAACATGTCGGTGGTGTCGGAGCCGGCTACGCACTCCCCGCCCGCGTCGGTTGAATCCGACGAGGGGTGGACCGGTCCGCCTAACCCCTTTTCCCCGCCCGTCACCCGCACCTTTGCGGACTTCATTGAGAGCACGGGGATTGCATTGGGGGCGCCCGACGAGCCGCCCGTGAGCATGAACATGCTCTCCGCGATCGAGGCGCCGGAGAGCGTAATGAGCTACGAGCCCGAAGCCTGCGCGACGAGCGACGACGGCGAAGACACCTCGGTTGCGCTGCCGCGGCCACGGTACGGCTGTGGCGGGGGCATTCCCGACTTAGGGAGGTCTTTCCTCACTTCCTCTTTGGTGTGTGCACTCTTCGTAATTTGTGCTGCCGCCGCACCACACGCCGCTTCCGGTGTCGGTGGTGCCAATGCACGCGCATGCGCGGCTCCACCGGTCGGTGGTGCTGCGTGGACTGCCTCGGCAGTCCCAACTGCAGCAACTTCACCGCCTGCACCTTTCCGTGGCATGCTGGGTTACGCAGTGGGTGGTGCGGTACCGGATGCTATACCGCCGCGGAGACAGGCGCGGTATCGGGAGCTACGACAGGGATTCCGCTTCTACGGATTTCTCCCGCTACCGCCAGAGCTCGTGGATCCTTATCCACCAATTCCCTCTTCACCGCCTTACTCACCGCCGCCGTACTCGTCCGAGGACGAGGCGCCGAGCTCAGAGAGGGGCGGTCCATAGTCGGGCCGCCACCGTAACGGTGTTGTGGATGTGTGAAGAGAGGTTGCTGAGCTTGCTCTCCTCCGCTCTCCTCTCAGCGGCTCGGACGGATCCTGGGCCAGGTCAGCGAGTGAGAAGGATTACCGCGAGCGCCGGCAGCATTCGGCGTTCCCGGCAGAGCAGAACGAGTAACGCCCCCGGCAGAGGCCCCACGGGGATCATTGCTGAGACATCCCTGCCCAAGAGGGACAGGCATCACAACGTCGTACTGTAATCATGCTGGCCCGCTGACGGCAGCACCGGGGCATAAACACCACGGTGCGCCGCCAGACCCTGCGGAGGGTGCGCCGCCGGCAGCCCGGCAGAAACGGCGAATCTCATCGGACCATCTTCCGCTGACATCTGCGGAAGGGCACCCAAGCGGACAGAGGCCGCCGCAAGATCCGCCGGCGGGGACAACCGCTGCCGACGGGAGTCCCCAGCAAGCCGCGGCGGTGAAGAAATTAAGGAGTCCGGCGAAGAATCACCGCGGCGAGAGCCCGGGGCGGAAGACGGTCTGGACATCTCAGCGACAATTCTTGAAATTAAGAAGAACAACGGCCCCCCGGAAAGGCTGAAGGAAAAAGGCGCGGAGCAACAAGCTGCGGCAAATTCCGACGCGGATTAATCAAAAGAAGTCGAAGGCATGTCCACGCCGTGAGGAAGCTTGAACGGTACGCCAATAGCGGACACGAATCCCGCGCAGAGCTTGGACGGTAATTAAAAAAAAAACGTTGAAGGGAGCGGTTTGAAGCCAGAAGCCGCGACAAAATCTCCGATGCGGGCGTAATAAAAGAACGCCAACACCGTGTGTCGTGAGCAGAAGAATCCCGAACGGTGCACCAGTAGCGGTCAAGAATCTTGAATTAAAGCGGAAACAGTCAAAAAGAGCGTTAGCGCTGGCTCACGCTGGACGAAAAGAACAGCGGAAGCGAAGTTGGCGGAAAGATTAACGCAGCGTGGCAATCACAAGCAACGCGGCCATTCGGCAACGCACAGGCCGTGTAGAAGTCGTAGACGTTCCTGAGATACCAGTTGTTGTGGGCACACTATGAAGATAGTGGTTTATTGTATTAACTTATACCTTGTTGCAGTCCTGCAGTGTGGTGCAGGATTACTAAATAAAAAGCCGGCCATATTAGCGATCACTCACCAGAAATAACTATTCCGGCACTTCCATAATAGATTCTGTTTGCATGTGTCATCTGTCATCTGGTAGCTGCATGTCAGTGGCACATCAGTGACACATCCAATGAGATCAAGTCAGATCTTCTATAATTATCTAATCTCTCAGGTCGGTTCTTTTATAATTATCTAATCACTCCTGGTCTTTCACCTGATTCATCATTTAACATCAGTTATGCATATGACTCCTGACCTGTCATTCCGATGACTGTCATACAGTTCCTCTGTCATATATTGTAGACTGATCATGTTGCTGTCATACTGTCATACTGTCATATCACGTCATACTATGTCCCCTAGTACAAGTTGAATCGTGGCACGCACGAGCACGGTGACCGTACGGGCAGATTATGTCTGTACCGATTCGCTGCTTGTCCGCATATAGACGCATTTCTTCGTTAGCTAACTTGGACTGTTTCGTATTTTACTGAAACTCTTAGAATATGGGATTCACTCGGGTATCCCACACGAGGGCGAAAGCTGCACAAACTGTGCCGTGTGGTTTCGAATTCCACCGCTCTCACTGACTTCGCGCTTGTAATCTTGCAGGGATTTTGATCACCGTTTTCGCACTCCTGTTTCGAAGTTGTACTGTTTCTCGTGGCGTGTGCAACTGGTTTAATTTTTCACTTTAGTTATGACATTTTGCTTTTTTTCATGTGCAGGCGTTCCAAATATATTTTACTCGCTGGCGAGACGCATGTTGCCGTGTCGAATTTTCTGTTTGAGTTAGAATTTTAGATTTCAAGGCGCTGATAGTTATCCGTTTACAGAATTTGTTGCGTGGCAGCTCTTAATTTTTATTCGCTGTGTATTGCTCACTGATGTAAAATTGTGTTTGCATACTTTTGCAATGAAAGCAAATTGTAGTACTTCGCTTGTGTGTGCATGATGCTCGCTTGCTTTGCTGATCGATTCCTTACTCCCTTTGAACTCTGTCACTATCCATATACCGAGTTTTGAGTTGTTAGGGGTTTTTTTTCATATTTATTTGTCTGAAAATTCAGTATGTAAAGATCGTTCGTCCGAAACAATTTTCTGTAAAAATTTACGACAGATTTGACTGATGAACTCATGGTTGTCGCAGCTGCGACAATCATGAGAAACATACTCATATTTGTCGCTCACTAAAATACAAGTTTTGTCGCACGATGCGACAAATAAAAAGACCTCGCGACATCAATGAAGTGCTACCTGCTCTGAAGGCTTCAATTTAAGGGCATGCTACATTCTCGTTGATATACCTCATGCTACGTCATTCCCCACGCAGAACATGAAGCCAATCAGGGTGCCGTCCTCATGGCGCATGCCCGCCGGTTGCCCGCAACCTTAAGTATGGGGATGGTGGGTTACATTTATTGAGGTATGCGCACAAGGTGTGAGCGTTATAACACGGCGCCATGGTATCCACCCACGCATCTAGTTCTTCGCTATACGTAAGGTAGGGGTGAAGAATCGTGGTAAATGGATGGCTAGAGCTCGAGGTATCGCCAAGAACGTGAAAACAAGTTCATAGAAAATGGGAATGGGTATAAGCAGTATGGCAACTCGCCCTTAGGGTGTTAAGATGCATACGACACTTTGAGATTTGAGGTTACGCTAATCAGGACACAGCATCTGTAGCAACACAATGGAAATTGATGATGGCTGCGTTTCCCTAGTCGTCTCGACGCGACGCGCCCTTCGGGGTGCGCTATGATAGTGCGAGTGGTCCCTTGTGTTTTCACGTGTTTAGCATTCACAGCAGGGTTATAGCATTCCTAGGATATGGTATTTTCTTTCGGCGTAAATGTTTTATCATTATCGTTTTTTACTGTGCTAACTCTGGCCTCGCTTGATGGAATGGTGTTCACGAATGATTATTTGAAAAACGCCTATAATTTACCGAATCGATCATTTACATAAGCACGCATCCGACACGCTCGCGCTCCTACATGTGTCTCGTCGACCGCGTCACAGCAATCGTAAGTGGCATGCCACGGTATCCATGAATGCAACAAACACAATTCCAACTTCCCGAAAAAGTTTTGAAGAAAGTTATCGAAGATCACAAGTGTTCCGGGAACACAATATCAATTGAAAAAAACAGGTCAATTTTTTAATTTTCCATTTTTTCCCTATCAAACTTGGCAGGCACATTCATTAGAAAAGTTGAATGCATCAAACTCATACGACACTCGGTTTTCCCACTAAAATAACGTATGTGCGGCTCAATATCAACATACCCGGCATTGTCATCTAGCCTTAGTTCTTGTAAGGGGGCATATATGGCATGTCAAGCTATTCTAGAGATGAGGTGCAATAAATTCAATGTCCAAGCAAGGGGAGCTGCTTGGGCAGTGATAGTAAACCATATCAAGTGAACTATGATACATATCCTGATGAAAACTGCCACAATTACAGACAACATACAATCATCACATCATCCGTGAATACCCTTCTCTCCCTTAACGACCACCATTCTACAAGTGCTCTTCTATATATGCATCTCCATAAATTTAGCTGTTATGTTGTCACATATGCACTGAAGCTGCATCTTCACGAGGGGTAGTATCAGGTCTTCGATCCGACTATGGGGGGATTCCGCTTCCGGTGATGATTCTTTTCTTTGTATATTACTCCAACACAAGCTCCCTGCTGCATCTCACTTAAGTCATCAGGCCAGGGGACTGTCACCATGTTTCCCGGCCGCATGAGCAATGATTCAAGCTGTGATTTCTGCAATCACCACAGTTGCATCGTCATCCTCTTGCAGTGCAGCTGCGGAAAGGCAAACACCCCCAACTTCAAACTTTGCAAGCCAACAAGAGACGTGAGTCGGTGAGCATGTGCAGATACAAACTAAAATAAGAAGAGCAAAGATACAGAGGATCCTATATCTAACAAGCTGAAAAACATACCAGCCCCAAGCACTGCCTCTGCTGCCCCTTCAACACCCTTTGAGGAGGACTTCGCTGCCTCCATAGCCTCCTGCAACAGTTTTGCCAAGACTGCATGGGTCACAAAAGGGCTTCCATGTAAAAAACGGATATCGCCCTTACACTTCATGGATGATAGTATCTGTAATAGCTAAATGGCATATTTTGGTCTCTAGCCAAAGTGATGCTTATTGCGTCACCCAACTTTAACCGACAACCATTGAATCAATGGTTTCGGGACCCGGGATTTTAGGGAACTAAAGCATTTCTGCAAGTAAAGTCCTGAATTCGTCCTGCATCTTTCTAAATGAGTTTTCCTAGAAGAGGGAGGAGGGTCAATCTCGCCATACCTGTGTCGTCAGGTTACGCCACACTGGGGCACTGGCCAAGATGACCCAGGAACCAAGTTCTGCATCCACCTGTGTCACTGCCGGCTTGGCAATAAAGCCATATCCCTCGGGCAGCAGTGTAGACCCGGAGAGAAAGGCGCTGCCAAACCCTCGGGTCACGGGACCTCCGATTGGAAAGCTGGTTCCAGCTTGAATCAACTGCCAAGTGAATCCTACAACACAACTCTACACCTGAGTGCATGAGGCCCCTCTTACTCGCACGCAACTGCCATCTCAGGCCTTGCTGGTAGTCGCCAGCCCATGATAACAGGAAAAATAAATAAAGAAAACTCATCAGGTGATCAGCTCATCTATGGACAGGCGCGTTTCTTTCCATCCATGCTGCAACAATATGATATTGCACCAGTTGTAAATACGAAACACTCCATCGGACAAGCATAGAGCGGTGGGACAGGCATATTGGAGGAAGCACGCGTGCTCACCAGGGTAAGTGCAGGCATCGCCATACTGGAAAAACTGCACGCAACAGCAGACGGAAAACTGATTTATGCACATATGCTCGGCCTTGCTTTTGGCACAAGAACAGACATGATTGGAGGCGTCGACGCTGAGACAAACTGCACGTCCATTCTTAGCGAGTTGGACACAGAAGCTAATCGAGCGCGAGAAAGCAAAAGCTCAACCCTGGTACCTTAGCGAAATGTGGTCAACCGTCGCAAGGAGAAATCGCAGCTCAAGGTAGAACGGGCAGCCCGAAAAACAAGTCCCAGAACGAGTTCAAGTCCACGGAGTCAGTTCCTTTGCAAAGCGGATGCAGACCAGATGCAATTCTGGGTGTCACATAGGTACGGCACAAAAGTGGGTATCTGGCTTACATTTTCTGGAGCTCTTATGGCGATCTTTGCAGTCACGTCCTCCTTTTCCTTCAAACTTGCGATCACTGCTTCCTGTAAGTTCACATTGGCAGCTTCATATCATATTCACTTGCAACATCTCACAACCGAAAAGACTTCCTCGTGAGTTCAACTGGCGTGCTGTGGTTTGAGGCTGCCGCGTACCTGGATTCGCTGCTGTTCATCCTCATCGGAGCCCACGTGATCCACACTAAGTTGCTGCACTTTATCGGAGTTACCTAGAATAGCCTTCACGTCACCAATGTTTGCCACCGTCAACTTTCCATCTTTGATATAGACTGCATTTGGCACGGACAATAACCCCCCAAACCAGTTCTCGAATGAGGCAGTCTTCCTGTTCGGGATATGGACTTCATTCTCCGATGCATACAACGACGTGTACTTCAGTATGTGTGATAGACAAAGAGTACGCTTGAAACTTAAGAGCCAGAACGAAAATGACACTTCTAGGACGCATCTCCTACGGCTATCCAGGCTGCGAGATTTACTTTCCCACCATTGGAAGCGTTTTCATTTCTTGGCTTTTCAGGTGAAGATAAAATAAACTCATGTGAATGGCTGCGATATGAAAACTAATATTATGAGCATGCTGATACCTGTTGCGCCTGTAGAAAAGCAGCGGGGCCCCCCCAAGCCGCGCGCCGCAAACATACCAAACAGTCCAGGCGGTTGATAGTTGATGAGTTTCCTGCATAGCGTCCAGAAGGACTTTAGGGCCTTTTGCCGCCCGATCAGCTTTGTTGGCCGTTTTAAGAGCTAACTGATTTTACAATTTTCTTTTAGTGCAGTCCTCTATGCAATTGCGAAAAATGATCCTTAAAGCTGATAAGTATTAACCAAGAAGAGAGTTCGTGCAGTGCGTGTAGGACGGGATCCCACGTTGACATGCGCCCAACATGACGAGCGCTTTGGGAGAACATACTTATCTGCTTCAATGTACGTTTCTTCCAATATCCTGGTCGACATGCTAATGGACTTAGATTTCTCCTCGAATATCGAGTACAGATTCTCTTTCAAGTATTCAGCGGCATCGCTCCCTTGTGTTCCATCAAAGACACTTAAGAAGGAGCTCTCGGAGTCACTTTTGATGAAGTGAGCGTCTTCATTTCTTTTTCCCTGCTTTGTCGCAACACTGTACTGGACGGTGACTGCAAACGTCTTCGCGGCGGAGGCCGGGCTCCTCCTCGCTGTACGTCTCGCAGTGCCACGTTGCTGGAGTTTACCAACATGTTTGCTGGGAACATTGGACACGGATACCGCGCTCATGCACATGACTTGAGACATGGCGAATTACTGCAGTGTCTTGTAACGTTTAGCTCTTTATATGCTACGTTGCTTGGTTGTAATGTACAATAGGACTGGAATGATCTTCAATATACAAAACGAAGAGCTCTACAGTAGGGAATACTTTCCAGCTCTCCAGTTCAGAGGTCTTTCGAGAGACCTCGATCGGATGGGACTTGCGTTGGGAGTATTCGTGTATCGTGACACTACTGTAGGTCTCTATTCGAGTTGCAAAGCAATCGATCGATGGATCAAATCTCCGCAACAAGGCGAATAGCAGGCACAGGCGAGGAAGGCGACTCCCACAGTCCCACTTTTGTACCATTGTCGATTGACACGATATCGACGATTGCATAAAAACGAGACAAGTGGCTTTTTTGCACAATTTCGTTGAGGCTCTCGCTCACGTGGCATCTTAGGACAGGCGAGGGAGAATGAGCGTTGCTGGCACCTTTTGAGATGACGCCTTTTGAGATGACGATGACGTGACGTGACGGATGACGGTGCGGTGACGCTTTTTGAGATGACGCGGGAGCATGTCGACAATGCGTCGATAGACGTCCTTGACTCCTTGTCGATAGACCGAATTGATTCTGAATTGTTTAATGCAAAAACAGGGTTCGGCGTTCGTTTATATTAATAAGCGATACTTATTAATTGCTTAATAATTCGTTAATTAACGCGTTTATTACGCGCTTACTATTTCGATGCCTAATAAATGATGAAAGACGTGATAACGCGGTCGGTCGGGTATATATATAAGCAATATATATGCACTACACTCGGAACACAGGCTTTCAGGTGACTAAGATGCATAACATAAAATACTCAGGGTTTTATGCTTGTGCACGGGCAGTCACGGTGACACACGCAGGTGACTTGTGACACTGCTCGGCGAAGGGGGAAACACAGGAGACACACCTCCACCTTATGGGGGGGGTCAGATCTCTCCCTCCGTGACACCACCTCCTCCTGAAGGGGAGAGGTGGCACAAGAAACAATGTTATAAGGCCTGCCGGCCATCCTACATCTGAAAACCTAAGGAGCCTTTTTCAGCTCAGCTAGATCGGCATCCGCCCGCGCTGATTTCAAATGAAGATAACCAATTGTCAGTGATTGAAGCTTGTTCAGAGATGCTCGCCGGCAATCTTGGGGAGCCAAATCGGACTCTCGGCCAGAGCAGGCCAGCACTCATCGTCATCGTCGCTGCCGCCAGCAGCAATGGCGAAAGCAGTAGGGTTGAGCGGCTCATCGTCGTCGGCAGAAGGGCAATCGTCCAGCTCTGACTCCTCGAGCACGTCCAAGGGGTCAGGGAGGGAGTCCGCCAATGCATGCGGGCGGAATGGGAACGCCGCAGGCTGCTGCGGCTCGCCCACCGCCTGCGGAGAATCAGTAGGCGGGGCAGGTCGCGGCGGAGGCGCCTTAGCAGTAGGGGGGGCGCGCCCCTTCGTGTACGCAGGTGCGCACACCCAGGGGCAGAGGCCGTTGGTGTCGGCATGGGGGTCGGTGAGCCCCCACATCCTGTGGCACACCAAGCACGGACGGCCACTGCCCTCCCAAGCACGATAAGGGCCCCCAGTGTCCTGCCACTCGCCAACCGCCTTCTGGATAGGGCGGGGCTTAAATGCGTAAGCCCTAGCACCACCAGAAGGATGCTTGGTCCATGCGTCACCACCAGAGTCAGGCACAGGAGGCGGGGGAAAGCGGGCAAGGCGGCTCGCGCCCTCACGCTGCCAGACCCGTCGCACGCGAAGAGCGACGGTGTCGAAGGATGGAGCGACGGTGGTGGTGCTGAGGTCTTCAATGATGTGCTGGTAGAGGGGGACCTCGTAGGGGGAAACGTCGGCGGACTTCTCGAGCACCACCAGAAATGTCCAGACGAGGTCCGCGTCGGAGAAGTCAGCGTGGTACACGCGGTGCTCTTCTCCAAGACGTCTGTAGTCGTTGAGGATGGTGTGGGGGTCCTTGCGCTCGTCAATACGCAAGACACGCATCTTCTCCATGAACTGGCCTCGGTCACCACGCTGCACGCCCTCCACCTCGAAATGAAGACGAAGGAGAAGTGCACGTCCGTCAAAAGGATGGTGTTTGGCGGTGGAGTGGTAGATGTCGAGAGCCGCTCCACGAAGCAAGACGGATAACATGGTGAAGACGATGGAGTTGACGTCGTAATTGTAGGACGCGTAGGCCAATTCCAAGTCGAAGATCTTGGCGGTCTCGACGGAGTCGACGGAGTCGAGCACAGTCACCATGGCAGAACGCAGCGCAAGGAAGTCTTCCTTTGCGCTGCCTCCCTCCAGTGCGAATCCAGTAGAGCTCTTGGGTTGATACCCACGAGCCTTCAAGACGGTGATCACGTTCTCAGCGTAGTCGAAGGACTTCGAGAGGGGCTCCGTAAGAACACCACGGGTAGAGGCGCGATACGGAGTGCTGCGTAAATTTTCGGTGTTCTCGAGGAAGTCGACTGGGCGAATTTCCCGATGGGTGGGTTTCTCACGCACCAACCCGCCGTTGGTGCGCAAGATCGGATCCTGCGGGGTCAGGGGCTTCGTGTCGGACGGAAAATCCTCAGGTGCACCACCAGACACTGAGCCACTGGCTGATGCTGCCGGTGAGGGGCGCTTCGGAGTAATCAAACCTCGAAGGACCCCCTTGGGTTTTGTAGTAGACGTAATTCTAGACATGTTGTTGAAATTGTCGGTGCGGTAGTCGGTAAGTTCGACGAGACTCTCGGTGTCGGTAATCGGTGAGGGTAAAATCGGTGATGCAGTTGCGGTAGTCGGTAAAGTTCGACGAGACTCTCGGTAGCCGGTACGTTCGGCGAGACGGAAATTAGAAGCCCAAAAGAAACAGTGCCACCACAGAAGTGGTCAGCCCGTAACATGATGAAAGACGTGATAACGCGGTCGGTCGGGTATATATATAAGCAATATATATGCACTGCAGTCGGAACACAACAGGAAGCACAAGCTTTCAGGTGACTAAGATGCATAACATAAAATACTCAGGGTTTTATGCTTGTGCACGAACAGTCACGGTGACACACGCAGGTGACTTGTGACACTGCTCGGCGAAGGGGGGAACACAGGAGACACACCCCCACCTTATGGGGGGGGGGTCAGATCTCTCCCTCCGTGAATAAACGAAATTTGCCCCAAAATCGTAATAAACGAACTAATAAACGGTACGCGCTTAGTAAGCGTACCCTCTACTTAGGGTTTTCATCGATCCTGCTGTTGACTTTCCGGGCGGTTGCTGAGAGACCCACAAACACACTCAGTATGTCCATTGGCGATATATCCAACGTTGAAGTCGCGAATTCTACCGCCATAGTTGTCGCATCCGCTCCACAAATTGAAATTGTGCCAAGTGAGGCACCGCAAGACGACGAGGAGGCACAAGGGTCGGAAGGCGAAGATCCGGAAGTGAGCCATGAGCCGATCGGTGACGAGTACCTTGGCACCAACACTCCTGGCAAGCGCAAGTCTACATCTTTTGTTTGGCAATACATTAAGCGGCTTCGAGGGGACCATGGATTTGGGTGTGACGCCACGCATATCTGCATTCACCCAATTCCGGAGGGCGTTTGCAACTTTGTTTTGCGTCTGACACACACGCCACCCTCCAAGGGAAATGCCAAGGGCTTTTGGGTCACGACCAAGGCCATGAACCACGCGAAGACACACGTTGAGTCGAAGATTTACGCTCGAGATGCCAAGCGCTTGGCGACAGCTTACGAGGCCAAGGTGCACACCATGTTTGCGTACGGAATGTCCCAGTCCGCAAGCAACCAAGAGTCTTCTGGTTCATTAGGAACACCCAAAATCCGATACCCATTTCTTGTGGCTATATACTAACCGTGAATAATAGGGTACCTTGACCGTGAATAACTTTCGAGTCACATGGTCTTTCCGGCTGAAACTTGGCATACATATAGGTCTCGTTCATAGACGAACACAACGATATATTGTTTGTCGTGATAGGATAAGTAAAACCCAAAATCCGATACCGTGGCTATATACTAACCGTAAATAATAGGGTACCTTGACCGTGAATAACTTTCGATTCACGCGTGGTCTTTCCGGCTGCAACTTGGCATACATATAGGTCTTTCATAGACGAACACAACGATATATTGTTTGTTGTGATAGGATAAGTAAAACCCAAAATCCGATACCCGCTTCTGTGGCTATATACTAACCGTAAATAATAGGGTATCTTGACCGTGAATAACTTTCGATTCACGCGTGGTCTTTCCGGCTGCCACTTGGCATACATATAACATATAGGTGATTCCGCATTCGCGACACCTCATCTCACCTGCGTGGGCTCCGCAAGCTCCGCACACTCCGTATTTAACACCTTAAGGGCGAATTGCCATACTGCTCATGCTGAAATCTGCATAGGCAGCCCTGACCGGGAGTCCCGGTGCAGGCCCCTATGACAGATTTCTAGGTAGCCAACGACACTGGACCGTGACTGATCCGTAAGCCCGTGCTGTGACACACCGAGTGTCACATGTAGTTAGACTCGAGACCGTTCCTCGGAATTCACGGCCGGGAATTTCAGATTCATGGCCGTGAATCCTGACTCCGTGACCGTTCCGGGTATATCTAGCTTAGGATTTATTTCTTATGCGAGTTTATCTATATTGGTTCACTGACTGTCTGATATCTTGAACCGGGATATTCCAGTAGGTCGTGGACCCATTCCACGCTATTTTTCCACAGCTAATTTGGCCATGATGCTTAGAACATATGCGAATCTGCGAAGAATACTTAGTTTGGCCAAAGGGAAAACGCAAGTTTCGGTAAAATTACCCAATTGAAGTATGTGAAATAGAAACATTTTGTCTCTTTCGCGCCGAGTTTTGCTTTGAAAGCAGTGCAACCCTCAGTTGCCAATTTGAGTTCCCTTTAGCGAGGGTTTCCATCTTTCCAAGCGACGAACAAAATCTTACCTCGCGCCCTTATTTCATTCGCTTGAGATATTTCCGCAAGGAAGCTGCGTGTAAGAACGCGGTGAACGAAATCATTTCCTGCTGCTGATGCACCTTTGACCGCAATTTTTAAAATTATCTCAGCATAGAATTCGATTTTATTTCTGCCTCCGTCGGCGCATTCTGCATTCAAATTCACCGATGACCACAACGAACAGACCGGGTGGACAATGATGATGCATGTTTTTCTTCACTCGACTGTCAATGTCACTGAGCGAATGTTTTGCGCATGAAGGGCGCATTGCGCCCGATGGGCATCATTTCGATCTCCAATCACGGGACGGCGCTTTGGTTCTTCGAGCCAAGATGCTGCCCGATGCGACTTTCGTCATTTGTCGAATAGTGGACGACGATAGACGAATTTCGGCAGATCCCAAATTGCATCGGTGGTCGGAAATTATGTAATATTTATATTTCCACGATGATCCGCATGACTTATCCATTTGCAGCTCATCGTATAACTGTAGTATGATAACGGCCGAATATTGTATATGCTGATTTATAGGATACTGGACGGACAACAGAAGAACTACAGCCGATTTCAAATTGCATCAGGCCACGGAATTTATACACTAGTTATATATTCGCGATGATTCGCAAGACTTACCGATTTGCTGCCTGTTGTACTACTGTCGTAGATTAACGGCCGAATATTAGATGGGACGATTTATAGCACGAGCTCGTTCACCGTATTTCCTTCATGTGCAACGCGAGCCACAAAAATATGAATTATATATTACACACGTTTCAATACAGTCGAATCCGAAAAGTGAAAATATATAAGAACGCCACGATACTCACCGATCGGTTCCGGAAAGCGCGTCCAGTGATAATTAAGTATACTCGACAGATATCGTAAACCTCGTGGATGACGCCACTCCTGAATTCTGATTCGAAAAACACGTTTCATGTCATTTATACAGTCTGACGTCACTCGTGTATAATGATTCAAAAATGACTTGTCGCGAGGATTATATTCCTTATATGCACCCGAATCGGGTCGTGTCCCATATACTGGAGTGGCACGATTCGAATAAATATGTTAAAAACTGCACACTCGAAAAACCCGGATGTTGTCAAGAATGTTATGTTATGTGAAAATAAACAATCAGACTTCGTTGGAAGTGTTCGTTGAGTAGGGGTATTCGACACGCAACGTTTTTTACCAAGAATGAATGCCGAAAATCTCGATCGGATTTCCAAAGACCGTATGACATGTCTTTCAAAGACGATGACATGTCTTTAAAGACAGTAACACGTCTTTAAAGACATGTCATTGTGTTTAAAGACATATATATTAATTATATATATATATATATCCGACCGCCCGAGAGTCACACTCTCCATGAGTAGCCGCGCGAAGCGCGGCTCGTCTAAACTCCGGGGACGAGAGTATCGTTACTCCGGACCATTACAGAAAATGAAATAAAAACAATCAAAAATGGAAAACGAATCGCTTTCCGGAGGCTCTGGCCATGGTCTCAAACTCTCGATCAGAGAACCTTTCCATACCGATAGTATGTACCGATACGATAGCTATCGATATCGCTATCCTATGTCGCTGTCGTGACACTGCCATCTCTTACCTGATACGATGGATGTTGGATATACCCTTAACACTTAAAGGGCGAATTCAGATTTTACAGTATTATAGGATTAGTATGAGCGCGGAAAGTGCCGTAACTTCTACGTTAGTCACCTACTTGAGATGTATGAAGTATTGGTATCCATATTTGTGAGTTGAGCAAGGTCCCCCAACCCCGTAAAGGCCACCAAACTCAAGAGCAAAACACTTATCGGAAAGTGCAGGGGTATGAGTGCCCCATACTAAAGGGTAGGGAGGAATGCGTGCATGCACTCCAACCTAGCGGCATACATGTATGCTTGCGTGCTCTAGGTGTAAGCCGTGATGTGAAGTAGATAGTTGCGTGTGTGCTTTGTTAGGCACGCGAAGTAGGGGCACGAATGGATAAGTAGAACGCGAGATATGCCCCAAAACGTATGCGACACCAACCTGAAAACACTATCAGTATGAGCAGTATATCAATTCGCCCTTTAAGTGTTAAGACCAGGATATATTCACTCAGAGGTCGGTTTATCAGAATGTATTAAAGTTGATAAGTTAGCCCGTTATATAGGTATAAACAGTTAGGGTTCTGGTTCGGGTGACAATCACAAACACTTCTACGGGAAGAGTCACATAATCAGTCAGTGTGACTACTGTATTCTAGCACACCACCTAGTGTGGTGACCGGCCAGCCGAAGTTGTAACCCCTGAACAAACACCATCTAGAGCGGTGGAAACTGAGTTCTAGGGGAAGGCCTGTCCTTTCTGGCAGGGTTGTTCCCAGTCAGTTGAAAACCTAAAACGGGCCCGTCATCGGACCCCTCTGCACATACAGCTACGGTCAAATTCACTGTGCAGGAGCGGCATGATTTACGTTCTAGCCACTAGTTGGCGGTTGCACTGCTGTGCCAACCCGCAGCACAGTCATAGTGCCGCAAATTGAAGTCGTCGGTGCCGTGATTGAATCATTCGTGGAGTCACAAAAGAAATCTGAAAAGTTTCGATCGCCGTTTGAGGGACCTTCCCCCTCCTCCTCGTCTGTAGTGGGTCCCGGTGAATAATCCGGTGACGGTGGAGCATCCCAGAGCAGTGGTGGAGGGGACGGGTGTACCGGGACATGAGGCCCAATGCTCGCCCAATGAAGCCCCTGCCGAGCACGGTACCGGCCGTGCCGGCGCGGTGGAATAGCAGCCGGTGCCGCAGTGCCCAAGCCGGCCTCGTAGCATGTCAAAGCCGTAAAAGTTAATGGAGATGTGCTTGTGGTTGCTTCAGCAGCACCACCGACCTCCAGGCCGGCGTGGCCCGGCGCGCATGCCTCGTCAAGAGTCGCAGCGGAGAGTGGTGCCGCGGTGGCGCAAACACAAAAGAGTGCACACACCATCACAACCGAATTGCCGGGGAGCGGCCAAACCCCCAAGGCGGCGTACCGCATACCTGTCGAGGTGTTGGAGGCTGCCGTACCGCATCCTCACCGTCAGCCGGGTCACACCCAGCAACATACTCGTCCGCATCGCTGTCATAAGAGCCGGTCTCCGACTCGGCGTGCATGTATCGCATCGCCAACGCTTTGCCCTCCGCCGTGACGGAGAGCCCCCCCATCTGCGCGATCCTCTCCGCAAAGCAGAGGTCGGGCTCGCGTGCGTGCATGGGATCCACCGGCAGCACGACACCGTCGGCAGACGCATCCGACTCGTCTGGGTAAACATGCGTGATTGCCGCCGGCGGTGGTGCCGGCGGTGCGTCCTCTCGGACATGCGTGCAAGTGGCAGCCGAAATCCCGCTTGCCACACCACCCACTGTGAAGCCCCCCGCCCATGTGGGTGACAGACTGGCAGTAGGGTAGGAAGTCCTGCAACGCACCATCCCCCCGTTCCGGCTCGAGCCCGAAGGCACACGCCGAAACGCCGTCGAGCATCTCCGGCTTGCCCCCCCGCCAGAAGGCAGAGCGCGTCGAATCTCTCGCCGTCGTGCCCGTCCATCGCCGCCTGGAACTGCTCCGTCGGTAAGTCGTTCTCAATGTCACCGAGGGAGAAGCTGTGAAAGCTCCCCCCCAACGCCGTGCTTGCCGCCATTCGGACAGTCGCAGTGCCAGTGGTGCGCGTCGTCCTTCTTGCATGTTGAATTCCCGCAAAATGGGACGAAGTCGCCGCTGCCCTTGTGAAAGGCAACGCGCTTCTTCCCAAGTGACCGCGACCAGTTCCCCCCAGTCGGGAGGTCACCAAGCGCAAACCGTACACCGGAGCCGCCTCCCCCGTTGCCGATCTTGTTCTTGTCCGCCCGCGGGGTAAACCTAATAAATTCCCCACATTTATTTCAAAATCGCCTATATTTATTTCGCACATTTATCACACTTTCACCTAAATTTATCGTAAATTTATCGATAAATTATCGAAAAATCTGGTAAATTGGGCACAATAACTACATTTGTAGGACGGTGGAGATGCACCTATTTTTCGTGCATATTTATCGGTTTTAATGTAATTTAAGACTACAACAATAGGTTTTGCTTAGGCATCACACGCAATTGAAGTTTGGTGGGGCTACCTTGCTTGTCGTTGCCAACAAGGGCAAGGGGAAACAAGGCAACCTTGGATTGTGATGCCTACTATCGCAAGACCTATTATCACGAACACTATGCACTGTATGTGGCTCTGTGGGAAGTCAAATTAATATACGTACGTAATCACAACCGGGAATTGTACCGCAACATCAAAGCAGCTTGCACATAGTCAGCCATAGCGCCGATCTGTTTGTCTCCGAACATGTCAGAAAGCAAAGAGAAGACACGCTCACTAGTGCACGAGTTTGGAGACAAACCTATCGTATGTCTACGTAAGTTTTATGTGCATACCTGAGACCGTGTCTGTACCGTGCGGCCAGCATGCGATGCCGCGAAATTTGCAGGCGTAAATCGCGAAATCCTAATAACGGAATCTAGGGCCAAATTTCGCGCTCAAGCCCCCTATATTTCGCGAAATTTATCGATTTATTTGAGGCACCTAAATTTCGCAAAAAATTTCGCGAAATCTGGGGAAGGGCCTAGGTAAACCCCTTGCCGTTGACCTTGTCCGTCAAGAGCTTCATCTGCCGCTTCACGTGGAGGATGATGGCCGTGAGGTCGGACAGCTGCGAGTCGTCACCGTCGGTGGCCACGGCCGCTGCGGACAGGGTGGTAGTGTGCGTACCGGCCTGGACGTGTCGGGCGTAGCACTCGATCACCCATTGCTGCATGGTCAAGAGGTCGACGGCCGCCCGCTGCTGGTGCGCGAACACCCGTGACACCACCGGCGCGAAGAACACCGGATCCAGCGCCGTGAGAAACAGCGCTCCTTCACCTCGTCATCGTCCAAGGTGTTTCTCCTCCTTGCGGACCGTAAGGCTGCGTTGAAGTCCGTGACGGACTCCGACGGGTCGGTGTGGGCCTTGAAGCGGGCGCCAAGGAGGTCCGATGTCCCTTGAAAGGGTGCACCGGAGTCCAGCAGACGACGCGCGAACTCCAGCAAAACCCGTTTGCCGTCCAGCGGGTTGGCCTAAACAAGAATTTTGAAAATTTTTATTCAAAATTTAGGTCAAAATTCAGCCAAAAAAATGTCAAAATTTTGAAAAATATAGGGGGTCCGTAGGGAAAATATCCACCCCCGTCTGCAATTTTTAAAGTTGGACCCCCATCGATCGATATTTTTCGAAAATTTGTCGAAAAATCTGACAGAGACGGTCGAGACGGTGTCGGCTGTCGATGTAGATGTCGCCGCCCTTCCTTTCGTTCAGATTTTACAATATTCTTTGTCGACAGTAAGACGCAAGAACAGCCAGCAGCGAACAGGGGAGGATCATCATCACCATGCTCGTCGAAGACTATTCTTCAGCTTCAGAATCCGATATATCTGATCTCGACGTCGAGGACACCACCAACAAGACAACTCTCCGCCCAGTACACCTAGACCTGGGACGTGACGATGGCGACTCATCGGAGGACAGCGACGACCGCGAACCGAGTCGCTTGGAGGCAGCGTATGCACGCACGCGAGCACAACCCCTAACAACCCCTAACAACTGTTTGACCCGTCTTTCGTGCTGGAGAATGCGGTGGATGCAGCAAGGGTGCAACGGTTAGCTGGTATCACACCGTTAGCACGTGCAGCTGGTGGGAAGCTGGTGAGTGCTTTGGAGGGCGAGCTGCCAAAATACCTGGCAGCAGCTGCAGGGTTTACTTGTGACCACAGTGATGTGGCCGCTTTCACAAATGCTGCGCTGGCCTGGTGGAAGAGCAACTGCCGTGAACTGCCAAACTGGAGCCTGGGAGCTAGAATTGTATTTTCACTATCTCCTAACTCTTGTGCCTGTGAGAGAGTATTCTCTCTGTTGAAAAATATGTTCGGAGAGGACCAGGATAATTGCCTGGCAGACTACCTGCAAGCAGCTTTAATGCTCAGGTACAACAAGAGAGTGTTGTAAACCCGAAATATTCTTGAGATATAGTTTCTGTCATATCAAAAGCACGTGCATAAATAATGGTTAGGATACAAGCGGAATCATACCCCGCTAGGGAAAATACCAATGGGCATAATTAAAGTGACGTGTAGATGGGTCATGCATGTTTCGCGGCGACACCCCATAGGGTTTCAGCCAAAATAGCATCCGAACGCGTGCGAATCATGAAAAATGGATTAGACCATCGTTTTCCTCGACATCGAATTGTGTTTAGACACATATATATCATAGTTTTATGTTAAATATATCAATACTTTGAAACCCTAACCCAAATCCCCATTTTAGAGCCCCTCCAGGTGCGATGTGGCCGTTTTTGGTGAAAAAAAAACCACAAATAGGTCTTGTAAAGACGAACAGAATGATACATCATTTGTTAGCTCAACGCGACGTAACATCTCATTGCGACATAACATCTCACCGCGACATAACATCTCACCGCATTATTTCATCTCACCGCATTACCACATCGCAGCGCCTCCGCGCCTGCGCGCCTGCGGGCCTCCGCGCCTCCGCACCGCCGCACCGGCCGCGCCTCCGCGCCTCCCTCAGCGGCTCTACGGCTCCGAAAAAAAGAGGAAAAAATTCATCAAAATTTAGGCATCCTGAAAAAAAGGGCAAAAAAATATAGGCTCGGCCCCGAAAAATGGGTCAAAAAAATTTAGGCGATTTAAAAAAAAATCTTGTTTAGGCCAACCAGCGGGTGCAGCGTGGCAGATGCCTCGAGCCAGTCCCCCGCCGGAGAGGCGGGACACACGATGAGCTCGAGAGTCGAAAAGAACAATTTGTTGGCCTCGGAGCGGACGGCCAACGTGGAGTCCTCCAAGTCGAAAAGCGGCGCGAATAAAAACGTCCGGCGCCTCGAAGGCCTCCTGGAGGGCAGGCACAAGCTTCGCGAGGAGTACCTGCGCGTTGGACTCAGTGCCGGTGAATCGTTCATGCTTCTCACGGAAACATTTCCAGATGACGTGCTTCGCTACGCTCTCGTCGATGCGCTCACGGGTTAATGAGCGAACCCCCGCCAGAAAAAACTGCCTGGGCGGAGTTCGCAACCGGAACACCAACAGGTGCCGGCGTAGCCGGCGTGCTGACTGAATTACGTGCCGCAGCAGAGTCGAAAATTGTCGCTAGGGAACGTCGGCGTGACGCCATACTCAAAGTCAATCTTGTCGCAACCATGATAAAAGAGACTGTAGAGACGAAGTGAGGGAAAATCGGACGAGGTGCGGAAGGAGCGGCGGCCAAAAGTCGTAACACGGTCGTCGAGGAAAGCAAGGGAAAGTTGTGGCGTAAATTTCTCCCCACGTGCATGTGGATGCAGAGTGACGCGGTCAAGGAAAGTGGTGTTGGATCCGACCAAAATTTCCAACGTCAACCAACGCATAGCGAGGAAAATCGTGCACGAGTCCGCCTCGTGCACAAGCCTCCCGAAAATCCAATCAACCAGACATCAGCGGCTAGGCCATACCGCTCCGCCGCGCCTGTAGAGGAGCCCCTCACTCCATCTCAAGCGTCGCTGTTTAGCCAGACATGGCTAAAAGTCGCAGTGTCTAAAATAAAGAGTGCGTGGGACCAAACCTGTTGGATATACTCCTATATGACCAGGATATATTCACTCAGTGGTCGGTTTATCAGAATGCGGTATTAAAGTTGATAAGTTAGCCCGTTATATAGGCATAAACAGTTAGGGTTCTGGTTCGGGTGACAGTCACAAACACTACTACGGGAAGAGTCACATAATCAGTCAGTGTGACTATTCCAGCAATAGACGCCGATCGATATGATTTTACGCCTCGGGTGCATCACCCCCCGCCCCCCACCGGCGCTGGCGCCTCAGGCGAGAGCCCTGATGTGAGGGGGGAACAGCATGGTTGGAGGTCGCGGACTCGCGGTCGTTTCGCTTTCGGCGTTTCGGACTTCCGGTTTGGTTGTCATCAGAATCCGGATTGGGCATTGGCATTGCCTGCCGATGCTGGCCTATTGTTGTAGAGCTCTACGCCAGCGGTACAATGACGACGTAACATGGTGTCGCTCGACTGTTTCCTCCAGTCCACGCAACCGAACGAAACATCCAAAAAGAAAAGTCGCAACTCACCAAGCAACGCAAGAACAAATTGAGTCGACATTATCTGAAAACTGTTAACTTTATTCTGTATGGGACATAAAATTAGGCTGCAGTCGCCCCTAATCAATCGGCGAAATGAAATTTGACTCATTGATATCCCGAGAAGAACTGGTTGCGTTACGACTTCAAACAGAAGCGCTTCGCTTTGTAAACTCTAGCGTTTCGTTACCTTCGGAGAGCGGATTCTTGTAACTTGAAAATCGCAGGAACTCGCTACTAACTTGTAGCAGAGGCCCCGCTGCTTCCAGATAAAGCGAAAAACGTCATATTCTTAAAGAGCGAGCCAGCTGCACTTAAAACCAAGATTTCGATCTCGAAATGTTTCGTGTCGGACAAGGCATAGCAATACTCTCGGCGATTCTTCACTTATTTGGCATACCCGGACTCTCTGCAAATTCAGAGACGGAGATCATTGCCTCGAATGATGGTTCTTTCGATAGGTGCTTTAATTGCTCAATTGGTAAACCTTTACTGTATCTATATATTTTCCTTTCGAATAACTGTCGTGTGCTTTTGGTTTTAACAGGAAATCTTTCACTGAAGTTGGCGATAAGAATATGTTACCTGTACGCCAAACTTGCACGAACGACAAGACAGAAGTAATCGCTATTTTCCCATTTCATGAGGTGTACGCCTCTTCATTCGTTGAGGCCAAGCTGCGGCTTCACATTCAACGGTTAGTTGGCTCCTACAGTTGTCTCTTCACGCACTCGCATACAAGAAACGCTATTCTGTGAAGAGGTAGGAAAGGATTTTCAAGGGCTAGCCTTCCGAGAGTCGAACGTGTTTCCTGCCCCGAGAATGCGCAACGGCGTCGGGCCAGCCCGTTTTGGCGCACAATTCCGTAGTGCGATATGAGGCGCTTCCGATTGGGAGTGTTTTGGCCCGTCCTGCAGCCTCCCTCTTTTATTTCCTAAGCGCCTCTTCATAACTGAAATCTTCTGCTTTTTCCACTTTTCTTCACGCGACGTAAAGACACGACTGGCCTCAAAGTCAGGGATCATATTATGATTATGTATTGTACCCTCAAATGTTTGGGCAATGTTACTCTCACACACACAAACCAAACTAAAATTATATATATTTATATATACACACAAGTGAAGACACTACAGGATCTTGCACAAGTAGATATAATCTAGATACAGTGGGTATGCCGTGCATTTCAATTTGGGGGCACGGGAAGGTTCTTGAAGAGCCGTCGGTTCTCAGTACAGTCTGCTGCTGCACGCGGGATGGAGGCGCCAAAAAGATAGTGTTTCTAAAGGCTTTCTTCGTACCTGCTTGGAGCCAGCCGGACCGACGCGGTAAGAGGTGCTCTTCTTGTGCTTTCTGAAGTACCATCTCTGACTGGCGGTGAACTTTGGGAGCTGCAGCGGGACCTCGGAGACGACCAGCTTGGAAGTGTTTGCTGCTCCCAAGGACGCTCAGTCGGCTGTGCGTTCACCACACTGCCAATCTCGAGCAATATTTCGTTTAGGCGCTCTTTCCAAGTGAACCTTACACGCCCCTTTCACAAGTTCGGAAATGCTTCAGTACTCAGAGTCACGTGCTGTACTGAAAGTGAATGATTGAAGACTTGGTGTCCTTTTCGCACATTCACCCCCAGAACTCAAACGCGCGAACAATTACGCTGGCATACACATACTATTTGCTTTACTCATCTCTAAGCCTCACTGGTGCCGGCTTGCGCCTTTATCCTTCAGCGTGGGGATCACCTGAGCTGCTCGCCTTCGGTGCTTGCAGATGGAGGTCCTTGAGACGTGCTGCAACTCCACCAGCAAGGTGGCGGTGCTGGACCTCGCAAATCAGGAGCTCAGCACCTCGTCGTCTCGCACAGTGGATATCACCGCTGCCCTCGCCAGGTGCGCCGATGGTCTTCTCACTCAAGTATCAAGAAAGTTGGGGGGGTTAGTAAGAAACGTAGTTTTGAGCGCATGTCTCCACCATAGTTCAGACGTGCGAGGTTGGTCCGTAGTTGAAATATGGATCGGAGAGACGAGGAGAACCTGCGCAGACCTGAGATTCAGCACTCAGATGTCCGAGAAGCTTGTATGCGTTTTGCTCTTACGTGGTTACTTTGCGAACAGTGTCAACTCTAAGAGGAGATGGTGACAGGCTGGCACCGCGGTGACTGCGTGTGGGTACTTTGCGAACGGTGTCAACTCTAAGAGGAGATGGTGACAGGCTGGCACCGCGGTGACTGCGTGTGGGTACTTTGCGAACAGTGTCATACAGGACGGAGAAAGCAGCCTCACGATCATCGTCAAGGCAAGTGAGGGAAGTTGCAACGCGCAGGTGCGCCAGCCAGGCCCCTCCAGCCACGGTGCTTCCTCCACTGCCACGTGGCCCCTCCAGCCACGGTGCTTCCTCCACTGCCACGTGGCCCCTCCAGCCACGGTGCTTCCTCCACTGCCACGTGGCCCCTCCAGCCACGGTGCTTCCTTCACTGCCACGTGGCCCCTCCAGCCACGGTGCTTCCTCCACTGCCATGAAGTAGAGGCGCTCCGAGGGGGACCCGGCGATTCGGAGTCCGACTCTGGCCATTCTTCGTATTTCAGCTGTATCCTCAGGCAGGGTGACTGAGTGGACGGTACACGTGCGATGCAGGCATGGATTGCTGGCAGCCAGCACGATGACCCGGCCGCTCGGCCAGCCTTGCAGGTAGCAGGGGTCGTGGACAGCGCGCCACCGGAGTGTTCCATCACAGGCGCTCCTGGGGCTGCAGTGGCACAGGACGTGTCCATAAGCTTCACAGGAAGTGACCGTGGATCAGGCATCGCGCAGTACGAGTGCCAGGTGGATGGTGGGGAGTTCCAGAGCTGCACCTCGCCGGTTCGTGTCCCTCGAGTGTCTCACGTGGCGCTCCCTTGCCGCTGCGGCCGTCACGTGCCCATAGCAATACCAACCGGCGCTTCCACGCGGCTGTGAACTCGGGATCCTGTAGCGATCCCTGTTGATGTGCATTTCGTCGCTGTGCCGATGACTGCCATTTGCGGAACAATTGTGTGGGGGGGACCTGGAAACCGATTGGGTGATTCAGATCCGGTGGAGGGAACCCCTTCTCCTGCGGCCGCCTGCCTGGGCTGTGTTGCGTTGCGTGACGCTGTCTTAGCTCACGTGTAAAGCAGAGAACCGCGGAAAAGCGGGCGCATCGTGGGAGGAGCACGCTCTCAGCTTGAATATTCCGTTGCTTGTGGGTGTGCTGCCAGGTGCACTACGCTGGTCAGGCGGATGGAAGGCACTCGTTCACGGTGCGCGCAGTGGACCATGCGGGCAACGAGGGCGCTTCGGCGCGTCCGGTGGAATGGGTGCTGGACACGCAGCTCCCGGAGGTGCGGATCGTGGCCAAGCCGCCGGCGCGCTCAACCTCCAGCTCCGCCGCATTCAAGTTTGAGGCGGACGACAACCACGAGGTTGCCTCCCGGACCTGCTGCCTCGATGGCGCATGCGTCTCGTGTGCCGCAGAGACGGTTTACACCGGTAACAGCCAACCCACACACTCCGTTGCTTCCCGTACGCTGCTTGCTGGTGCCTCATTATGTATTTATGCAAAATATTATATATATATATATATGTTTGTTTGGCTTATTGTTGGATTGACTCCTTCGGCATATACACCACATAACCACTGAGCACATAACCAGAAAGGATCGGCTGCACGATGTACCCTCACCAAGGATCAAAGGATTCAGCACACACATCAGGACACGTATCTGTCTTCTCCGGAGCTCATTATTGAAGAATGGGAACTCCTAAGCCTCACTGGGCCACCTGCGATACAATGCAATACTGTTGCAATCCAATTTCCACACAGATCTCTGCGAGGCGCATTCCATGTGTCGCAAATCACATGCGCTGAGGAAGTCGGAGGGCCTCGGGGAAGGGGGTTGGGGGGAGTGCAGGTCTGACAGAGGGGCCCCACACCTTCGTGCTGCATGCTGCAGATGCTGCCGGGAACAAGGCAGCATCGCAAGAAGCCACGTGGACAGTGGATCTAGCCCCTTCCTGCAAGGTGGCGGTCGACGGCGAGGGCTCCGCCTCGCGGGTGGCAACACACCCCATCCCTCTCACATTCCGATGGTCCGAGGGTGTCCAGGGCTTCACCTCAGACAAGGCATGTCCCTTCCCCGTACGGGCTCTTCTTGAGAAGGCCCCCCCACCCTCCTGCCACCGCTCCCCCGAGGGTTTCCTGGGGCGCTCCTCAGCCCCCTGCCGATGGGGCGCCTGCTAGAAAGAAGCTGGGAAATGGACTCTCAGGCGGATCCATTCATGTCGATAGCGGCGGTGCAAGGCCTTCAGGGAATCCAAATCCTGTGAGGGCGGCCCCGCCCCGCTCCCCCGAACCTCTTGCGGATCGCTTGCCGAATGTGCCAAGAAGTGCCGGTCTCCTGCCGAAGGTGTGAGGGAGTCTTGGCGTGCTGAGGAGTGGATGGGGGCACATGCAGGTGGTGTTAGGTGGTATGAGGGGATCCTTGCGTGCTGAGGAGTGGATGGGGGCACATGCAGGTGGTGTTAGGTGGTATGAGGGGATCCTTGCGTGCTGAGTGGGTGGGGGCACATGCAGGTGGTGTTGGGTGGTGTGGGGGGCGCGCTGCACGACTGGGAGGCTCAAGGCGCGTCGACGTACCGTGCGCTCCTGGTGCCGAGGTGCGGCACTCCCAGGAGGGTGGCGCAGCTCGCCGAGGCCCTCACCTATCTCCTGTCTTGGGCCCGGTGGGCTGCAGCATTGTCCGGGGCTATCCGAAGCGAATCGAATCTGCTAGCGTACGGACGTGTGGCTTGCGGCCCGCAGGCGGCTGCTCTCTTCCGCCACGCTCTCAGCCAGGCGTGTGCGGGGGGCCGCAGGGGAAACGGGCAGGTGTCTGTGAGCGTACCGGCAGGCGCAGCCTATGATGGCCAGCAGCAGCCCAGCGCCAAGAACTCCAATATGCTGACGTTGGCTTTTGATGCCGCAGCGCCTGTGTGCACGATCAAAGGGCCTTCCACCGTGCAGTCCCGTGCCTTCAGGGTTCGACCTCGACCCGTCCCCGACTGCCCGCATGCTGAGAAGGCCCAAATATGAGCCGTCGGTGCTTACACCCCTCATCAATGGCCGAGGGCCACTCAGCTCTCACCGCGGCTCGGCTCCCCGATTCCGCGTAATTTTGAGGGCCTTCCCCCCAGATTTAGGGTTTTAGGGTTCACAGCAAGCAGGTCTGCTCGCCCGCCCGCAACGCGGCGCAATGCACCTGCCAGCGTTGTGCCCAACTGCTTTCAGCGGTTTGCGCACGCGTGCCTGTGGCTCACGCCGCCGTCCTGCGGCGCTGCAGGTGAGCTTCGTGTGGAGCGAGCCGGTGAGCGGCTTCGACCCGGCTAAGGTGCTGGTGTCGGGCGCCGCCACCCTGGCAGCGGACTGGACGGCAAGTACGGTGGGCGCGGCATTCTCGGCTTCTGTGCGGCCGCTGGGGGCCGGGGAAGTGCGTCTGGTGGTGCCAGCGGGGGCTGCGGTGGACGACGCCGGCAACCCGAGCGGCGCCCCCTCCGAGGCTCTCACCGTCGAGGTGCGCGCCCTTTGCCACCTCCGAGGCTCTCACCGTCGAGGTGCGCGCCCTTTGCCACACCGGTGACCAGAATGCATGCGGGCCAGATGGCTCTGGCAGCCGGGTGAGAGTGGCAGCCGCCACCTCCCCCCAGGATGGATGGAGCCTTCACGTTTCCCTCGAGGTTAGGCTTTCAGGCTTCGTCACAGAGGGTGGGGAGTGGCAGCCGCCACCTCCCCCCAGGATGGATGGAGCCTTCACGGTTCCCTCGAGGGTAGGCTTTCAGGCTTCGTCACAGGGGGTGGGGAGTGGATCAGACCACCTCCGAGGGCAGGCTCCTAGGTTACCTCGAGGACGATCCCCAGAGCCTTGCTACTGGCAGCCGGGAACACGCTGGGGTTCTTTCTGTACCTAACCAGTAGGTCTCCGTTGAGGCTGACGCACCAGTCAGCGATTTTCGAGCTGCCAATGCAAACGGGAATGGTGCTCACTAAAAACTCTTTTGTAATTTCACAATATGAAGATTGAAACAGTCCGCGCAAAAGTGCGCAGGTGGTCAACGGGGATCTGTTCGTGGCGGACCGCATGTCTGGTGAGCGGCCACCCGCCAGTCTGGCCATGCCCTCGGCCACTTACCTCAGCTTCCCTTCCCCCACACCTCGAGAGGATCATCCATACTGTCTTCTTGCCCGCTGCTGCAAGGGTCATGCACCTGCTCTGCAGTGCCAGTTTATAGTGCCGGTCGTGGGGGGCAAGGTAACCCTTCCCGCGGGAAGGTTTTAGGGATAGCAGACCGCCTGACGAGGCTGCCGCCGGGCTCGCAGGAGATCTGCTGTTATTCTCGGGCGACTACGAGGGTGGCGCCGAGACTGTGCCGTTCGCGGGTTCCGCTGCAGCCTCTGCCCTGAGTGTGGCGCCGTCAGGAGGGCTGTACATCGGACAGGGCAAGACGGTCACCTTCTTCGCCAAGGGCCAGGTGCGCTCCGCTCAAGGTCACCGGGGGTGGCGTATACGATTAGTGTGGGCTGGGAGGCAACCATGCGCTGACGCAACACGCACGCGCACTGTCTCACCTGTGTCCTGAGGCGAGCCCAAACATGCCCACGTGGCATTGCAAGACTCAAGCACATGGGCAGATGCAGGGATAGTACGGAGGGGTATGGAATCACCGAGTGTTAAGCCAAAACCATATATTTTGATAACACATTTCATATTTAAGGTGAAGCGTTGTAACGCGTTAGAAATAGACATGGTTTCGGCATAACACTCCGTGATTGCATACCCATCGGTAGGACGATTATAAAGTGCAAAGGGCATGGCAGGGCGGGGAATGCTCGACAGAGTCACATGCTAGCTCCATCGGCAGTGCGAAGCTTCCTGGGGGGGAGGGGGGGGCATGCCATAAGCCCATCGCTATTGCTCAGCAGGGAGGGGCAGGGGTTTCCCCCCTTCCCCGCGTCCCCCCCATCGCGATGCTTTGATTGGTCCGCCCACAAGCATTGGCTGCTGCGAGAGCTTCTGCCGTGAGGAGGTGGGCCATGGCCACCTCCCCTTTGCATGGCACGTGGCGAGCCAGGTGGCCAGGTGAGCGTAAATTGTATTGAAGGGTTTCGGGACGGAGACGGCTTGCGCGCAGCTTGTTGCCACCATCGAGGGTTTCCAGGAGGTGTCCGCGCTCGCCGTGGATGCAGCTGGGGCGCTGTACATCGCAGACGCGGCTCTCCACGTTGTGCAGGTGAGGGCGTCGCACGAGACAAGGGCGGAGGATCGTACGTGGCCTGCCGCTCCTCGGCATGTCCGCGCGGGCCCGATGTTATGAGGGGTTGCCCAGCGCGTGTGCCTCCTTGGCCAGTCCGACGTGGCGCGCATCCATGGCAACTTCATCTCGGGGGGGCGCTCAGCTCGGCTCAGGCAAGGGAAATGATTGAGCTCGCGGTGGAGGATCCTGCAGAACAGGGCGGGTGATGGGAGAGTGCTGCGTTTTTGCGTGGGAGGGCAGACACTAAACAGCATGCGCGAGCTGGCCTCCACCTGCGGCGTGCCAGGTACGTTCAGACCCGAATGTGGGGACCGCTCGCAGCCACGCGGTGCGCGTGCTGCTTGTGAGCCGCCACGTGGCATTCGCGGCCGCGGAGGCGTTCCTCGAGGCATCCGCAGGGATTCTCCACGTGGCCGACTGAGCCCGACCGCCATGTGGCATGTAGGATTCACTGAGCTTTCTGGAAGAGTCCAATCGCAGCTGCTCTGAAGCCGCGAGAATGCAGTGGCGTGCCAGAGTCCTGCGCCGCACCAACCGGGCCTGCGGTTACTTCACCTCCGTGCCAGAGTCCTGCGCCGCACCAACCGGGCCCGCGGTTCCTTCCCTCGGAGAGATGCACCCCCAGTGGCAGGCCAGAAAGAAAAGGCCCCTCTTGCTTGCCACGGGACGTTCACGTCAGCACCTTCTCGGCCACGGCCCCTCGAGACGCGCAGGCCTTGGCGCACTCCCCCGCCGCGATGGTGGTGGGGAGGCGTGGACATGTGCACTTGGAGTCGGGCAAACGATCGAGCTTGCCTTGGCACCTGGCCCTCGGGCGCACACAGCGTGTGGCCTCGCGGCGGGCTCCTGTGGCACAGCGGTGGTCGACGCACGTGGGTTGGCGGTGCTATGGATGGCGCGCAGGTGAGCCGGGGAGCTCTCGGGGGCATCTGGACACTCCGATGGGGGTGGCATTAGACACCCTTGGGAGGCTGTACATCGCCGATTCCGGCAACAGGCGCGTGCAGGTGATGGGCGCGGATGGGGAGTTGCTGACAACTCTCTCCCAGCTGGACAGTGAGGTTCGGGCTCTGGTGCAGCCTGTGGACGTGGCCATCGACGGTCGTGGCCGCATCTATGTCGTTGATCAGGTGGGTCGCCACTCCGCTTGCTGCGATATGCCTGCGGCGGCTGTGAAACTGTACCTGCTCAAAGGTCACAGTTGAGGCAACGTGTGACATGCTTCCTCTAACGCTCTCCCCCCTCTGCGTTGAAAGAACCCGGCAAAATATATACACCTCCCCAGAAACCCCTCTCCCCCCTCTGTGTTGAAAGATCCCGGCATGATATAGCAGCGCTCCACACAAGCCCCTCTTCCCCCTCCGCGGTAAAGATGCCGGCATTATATGGTCGCCCTCCACACGGCTGGCAAGCACTGTGAGGATGCCTCCAAGGATTGCCCACCGCGCGATAGTATGAAGGGCGATTTCGCGAGATCTCCCACCGCGCGATGGTATGAAGGGCGATTTCACGAGGTTCCCCACCACTTGATGGCGCAATAGTGAAACCTCGGATAATCCCCTGCCACTTGATGGCACGATGGGGAAGCCTTGGAGGGCGCCTCACCGCCTGCTGCTCAGTATTGAAACATTGGCGCCAATGTCTACATGGAATCGTGCTGTCTGCCTGGTGCCCTTCGCGGTTGCTGTGGCAGTCAGGTGCGGCTTGCGGACTCCCAGGGCGGGAGCCCGGCGAGCGACTGACCTCCGAATGGGCATCTGCAGGGAGCCTCGTCGATCGAGGTCTTCAGCTGGGAGTTCCACTACATCAGGCAGCTTGGGGACGGCCTAACAATGAGGGCCCCCAGGGGCATTCAGGTATGCGCATCTGTGTCGGAGGCGGCCACACATGTGCTGTGAGGCAGTGGAACCAGATACGCCAAGGGCTTGTCAGGCACGATGGGGCCCATCGATTGGACGTCCCGTCTTTAACCCGCGACCCGATTGGACGCCGAAGTCGTTAACCTGCCATCCGGTTCCCTAAGTGTGCTTGCCGCTAGAATAGCAAGGCTTGCGGATGCTGCCACCGGGGATATCCGCTCGTTGGCCTCTTAACCGATCGCGTGAAGTTGGCAGACCATGCTGGGGGGCTGTGTCTGTGAACGCATCCTCACCCCATGCGCGGGCTGGTGGGAGGGGCGGTTCCTCCAGGTGACCTGGCAAGGCGAAATCCTCGTGCTGGAGGCGCCCACTGAAGATGGCGCGCTCAAGGCGGCCGCCATTCACGTGTTCACCAGCGACCACCAGCGCCGTCACACACTGTCCAGCGTGGGAGAAGCGACCGCCATGACAACCTTACGAGACCTCGCTGCTCCCATCGTCGACATCCTCGTGCCCCCTGGTACCCATGACACCCCCGTAGAGGCACGCTCCCTGCCCCCCTCCCTCACTTCAGGCCCCGGGCCCATCCATCTATATGCTATTACTCTTGCCGGATTTTTGCGCCTCGAGTGGTTGGATGTCGAGCCTCAGGCTTGAGGTATTCCTGGACTCCCTCGGACCCTGTGCCATCACTCCAAGAACCCTTTTAGTGATACGGAGTCATATAGCATGGGCCTTGCTGAACACTGCAAAGATGTTGCTGGTGTCGTTCGTGCTGACTCGATTTCCATGTCCTTCCCTCCTACCTCCCCTGCGCTCCTCCCTTTTCTATGCGCAGGTCACTTTCTCCTGGAACAAGCCGGTCGTCAACTTCGCCCTCGAGGACATTCGGGTATGCCAGCAGAGGGGGGAGGGGCAGGAGGGTCTATGACCTGTGTCAAAATGTAAGCCTAGGGACGCGCAGACAGCGGCTTTGCTGTTGAGGCGCCACAAATCGAAACTGCAGATGTCGTTGATGGGCTCTTCGTCTTGTTAAAGGGGCATCGTCCCACGATGGTGTGGCGGGTGGCAGCGGTTGCACACACCCGAGAGAGGCAGACAGGCAGAGAACGTGCGTTTCAACGTTTGAAGGCAGTTTGCTGGTGCGCGAGGGGGTCCGCGGGAGTCAGGTTGCGGGAGCTGGGGGTGCGCTAGAAGCGCCGCTGACAAGCGCGGACCATGGGCGTACCTTCACTGCCATGCTCAAACCCACCGGCACCGGTGTTACGACTCTTTCGGTTCAGGTCGGTGCCGTGCTCGATGTTGCGGGCAACGCCAATCTCGCCGCGCCCGAGGCCCAGGTGCCCCGCCTGCCCGCACCAGCCCGCTCCCTCGAGACGCGTGTAGCCGGTATCCGCTGTCTTGTGCCCGCCAGGGGGGCCATGCAATCGCCCTGCGAGGCAGGGAGAAGGGCGGAGATGTGGGGGGGCTCATGCTATCCTCCGTGGTGTGTTCTGCATCGGTACGGAGGCAAGTCATCAGCGCGGCCCCTCCACCCCAGCGCGTGGGAAGCTTATGGAAAGGCAAGCCCGTTGCATCCGGAGGCACTGCATCGGATCTTGTGGCCGAGAGAAGCTAAATCGAATGGTGGATGAAAGCGGGAATCGGAGGGGCGCAGGCGAGGGTGGAAGTACCCCTTGCGGGAGGGCACTGCAGCGTCGAGGCTGCCTGTGACTACGAGCTCGCCCGCTACAGCGACCAGCTCTCCCAGGCCCGCCTGCAGGTACCTGCGTGGACCCACCGGCGTCGGCCCGGGTTAGCCACGTGGCCGCACAGCAGTGTCTCCCAAGCCTCGGGCCGCCTCGAGCAGATCAGTGCAATGCTGCACACGACTGTCCCCAGCCAGGTGTAGGGTTTAGGTTCATGCAAGGGATATAGGGTCTAGGTTCATGCAAGGGATATAGGGTCTAGGTTCATGCAAGGGATATAGGGTCTAGGTCCATGCAAGGGATTCACTTATACCAACATGCGCGGAGGCATCGCTGTGCGGGGACGCTGTCATCAGCGCGCGTACTGATGGTGCTTGCCGCAGAGATGCTGTGACACGGCAGAACGTTGCGGGGAACCTCGCAACCAGCCGCTGCGCTGCTGTCAAAATGTTTAGCTCCCGCCGCACGTTCAGCGGCTCGTAGCTCGTGCCACACGTTGAGCAGCTAGCTCCTGCCGCACCTCCAGACTCCCATGGAGGGCGAGCGGAGGCTGAGGGCTGTCGAGCGCTCGGCGTGCAGGAAGAGAGCCGGGTTGCCCTGGAGCGCGAGAAGGTGCTTCTGCAGATGCAGGCGCGTCAGCTTTTCCAGGCCTTGAACAGCCTTCTGCCCCTTGAGCCTCGGTCAACCCCTGGCCGCCGGTTCGCGTCCGGTCTCCGCCGATCCTCGCTCGAAGAACACCCTGGCGCTCGCAGCGCGGCCACAATGGGCGGTTTGCAAGCAGCCATGCGCCAGTTGTGAGATCAGGTTGAGCTTCAGCGAGTTCAGCAAACGTGTCGCTGACGTGTCATGGATGACAATTCATGGATGCAACAGGAGGCCGGCTATGGGGGGTGGTGCGGCAATGTGTTGATCTGGAAGATGTGTACACCCGGGTGTGGATGCGAGGCATACAGTGTGTGGCTTTAGGCATTCGGAGGCAAAGGCCTGCTCCAAACGCACTAACCTATTTTTGGAAGCTCTGAGATTGCACGGATGGGCAGGGTTGAGAATTGGATCGTGCGAATTGTGAAGGGTTTCAGAGTGTGAGGGAATCTGTGGCTGCGGGCTCGGAAGTGCTCAGACTCCGGTCTCAAAGGCGCGAGTGGAGTGGAAGTCCCTGCGATGCGACGGAACCTGCCGCATGCGAGGGGGGTTGCCGCTCGTTACGCCGTCGTACATATGACACGGGCGTCCGGGCGCTTTGGCGAGCTTCGGAAAGTGCTCATCCGTCAGATCAGAGTTTAGCAGTCAACACAGCGAAATGGGAACGGCTAAGATTGCATGGAACCGCAGTGTCACCAATATCGAATGGGCCAGATTCGTCCCGCACTTTCTTGGCAAGCTTCACTTCTTGCAGCAGCGGTCCCTGAAGTTGCAGCTGGGCAATGGTGAGGGCAGGAGAAGGTGGCCGAGCGGCGCGAGGCGCTCAGGGTGGAGGCGGAGGAGCGCATCGAGGCGGCTCGCACGGCACAGGAGGCCGAGCGGCTGCTGCTGGCCACCGCGCAAGAGGGCGAGAAGCAGAAGCTCATCCTGGCTCAGGTGCGCGTTGGGACGGTGGCGGCAGAAGTGCGCGGCGCGCCCAACTTCAGCCACCCACATGTGTACTCCCCCGGAGCCCTTCGTCTTACGGGCGTGTGTCCAACACGTCGTCGACGTCAACATCGGGGGACCACATTCTCATGGAGCAGCCCGCGTGGGCATCTGACGGGTTGCGCGCCGATCCGTTCAGCCACGTCAGCACGAAGCAAGCGCTCCTACCAAATTGTTCACGCTAGCGACTGGCGAGCGCCGTCTCACGGTGTCCTCCGCTGGCAGCTGGGCAGCGCCCCGGAGAAGCTAGCACGCGGCAGTGCAGTGCGGGTTGTCATTCGTGGGGAACGTGCATGGGGGGCACGGATTGCTGCACCCCTCAGGCCAAGGAGCAGCTCGTTCTGGATCGTGAACTGGCCCAGGCGCGGGCGCAGGTGCGCCACTGCCCCTGCCTCTTCCACCTCCCGCGCTCGCCGGCGTCCCAACCACCTTCGCACCACTTTCTCACCAACTGGTCAGGTTAAGCTCACAACAGCGCAGAGCGGCTCGAGGGAATCCTGCAGTGCACGGCCGGCGGCCACCTGGCAGTTGCAGTATGTGACAGGTCGACTGCATGGCGTGGCGGAGAGCTTGGGGGCGGACTGTGGCCGGTGGCTACGCCCCAGTGGCCCAGTGGTTGACACATGTCCCCGCAGCCTGCCCCAAACAAGTCATCTTACCCCTGTGACAGTTGAGCGCATGGGGGTTCCATGCGTGGCTCGGTGGTTGGGGGCAGAGGCGGGGGCGGTCTGCGAGTGGTGGCGCAGGCAGAGGCCCAGGCGCGCGTCCAGGAAGCGCAAGACACGGAGGAGCTGCGCCTGCGTGAGGCGCGCCCCAGCACCATGCACCGCCTTGTGAGCCAAAGCGGCTGGACCTGCCGACGCGCCCTCCGCCCAGTGCCCACAACCGGGTGCATGACCCCCCATCCTGGGAGTAGCCAGATGCGCCGCTACATTCCTGCCGCCTCATCTGACTCCGCGCGCCGCCTGCTGCGCCCCGCCGTGCTGCAGCTATTGAGCATCCCCCCTCGTGACCAATCAGCACGGAGAATGGCTGCACACGTCATATGCACGTGGGGGGGAGGCCAGGCGAATCGTAAACAAGAAGTGCCATTTGTGACGGTGGGGCGGTGGAAAACCAGCAAGCATGGGTCTGACCAGCAAGCTGGGATGACCCCCAATGCTTGCCCCCATACTCCGCGCTTGAGGGCGGTGAGGTGACCAGGGTTAGACGTGGCAGGCAGTGACATGGGACTGGCGAGGCGCGTGCTGAGGGTGGCATGCGAATGGCGAGAACAGGTCGCAGCCGCTGGCGTGGAGACGAGGAAGGCATACGTGCAGGCCGTGACAGTCGTCCTGGAAACAGTTGGTGGCTGGGCCACAGTGCGATGACACCCCCCCACACCCCCCCTTCTTGCCTTCCCCCGCTCTTGTGGCTGCGTGCGGGGAGGTTGAGGCGTTTCAAGTGATTCGTGCTGTGCTCCAGCTCTTGCAGCTGCGTGTCATGTTCGCTCTGGGTTGGACATGCCTGCATCGTCTGGGGCGCTGCAAGCACTTCACATCATATCTTGCTTGAGCTGGCTGCTGGCTGCAAGGGCCGATGACTGACGTCGAGAAGAGGCAGACATTGATAGGGCTGTTGGCTTCAGGCGCTGATGACAAACGTCAAGAAGATGCAGATATTGATAGGGCTGCTGGCTGCAGGCGCTGATGACAGACGTCAAAAAGATGCAGACACTGATAGGGCTGCTCGCGGCCGCGGCCGCGGCGGTATACGCGGCAAGAGAACTCTCCGCAGTACTCGCGCAGTTTATCAGCAAGCAACTAGGCCGGCCACAGCTGATCCGGGTCTCGTCGCGGTATGCCCTAAACCCCTAAAACCCCCTTCCCTCCGAGGAAATGGACCCCGCGCGTAGCATCCCCTCTGAACGAACGTTCCCCGCTGTGAAACATCTCCAATCTCATTACTTCCTCCGCCGCCCACGACTGTGTTGGACTCCCAATGTCAACGTGGCTCCGAGGCCTGGAAGCAAGCATGCGTGCACAGGGGGCAGCAGGATGCATGCCAGTCGTTGATGAGGGGAGAGCAGGATGCATGCCAGTCGTTGATGAGGGGAGAGCAGGATGCATGCCAGTCGTTGATGAGGGAGAGCAGGATGCATGCCAGTCGTTGATGAGGGGAGGAGCAGGATGCATGCCAGTCGTTGATGAGGGAGAGCAGGATGCATGCCAGTCGTTGATGAGGGGAGAGCAGGATGCATGCCAGTCGTTGATGAGGGGAGAGCAGGATGCATGCCACGGGCAGCTGCTCCAGTCACGGTTTTGAAACCTCTGACTGGAACCCCCACACCCCGTGAGGGGCTCTCGCAGCGTGCAGACCTTACGAGGCCGCCCATCGATCTGAAATGCTTGCAAGCGTGATGGGGAGCAGCAACGTGCACTTCACAATGGAGGAGCTGCACCATGTGATGCCGGGGCTACGAGTTGCACCATGTAATGCCGGACCTGCGAGTCTCGTCATATGATGCTGGGGCCGCAAGTTGCATCATCTGATGCCGCGGCCACGAGCTTCAGCATGTGATACCGGGGCCGGAGGCATAGTCTAGCACTTGACCAGCTCGGAGGCGTAGTCTAGCACTTGACCAGCTCGGAGGCGCAGTCTAGCACTTGACCAGCTCGGAGGCGTAGTATAGCGCAGTGACCAGCTCGGAGCGTAGTCTAGCCGGCTTGATCCAGCGAAGTATAGCGCTTGACCAGCTCCGGAGCGTGGTCCAGCAGACCAGCTCTAGTCACCGCTTGAGCTGCGGAGGCTCTAGCACTTGACCGGCTCGAAGGCGTAGTCTAGCGCTTGACCGGCTCGGAGGCGTGGTCTAGCACTTGACCAGCTCGAAGGCGTACTTTAGCGCTTGACCAGCTCGGAGGCGTAGTCTAGCGCTCGACCAGCTCGAAGGCATAGTCAAGCGCTTGACCGGCTCGAAGGCGTGGTCTAGCGCTTGACCAGCTCGAAGGCGTAGTCTAGCGCTTGACCAGCTCGGAGGCGTAGTTTAGCGCTTGACCGGCTCGGAGGCATAGTCTAGCGCTTGACCAGCTCGAAGGCGTAGTCTAGCGCTTGACCAGCTCGAAGGCGTAGTTTAGCGCTTGACCAGCTCGGAGGCGTGGTCTAGCGCTTGACCAGCTCGGAGGCGTAGTCTAGCGCTTGACCAGCCTCGGAGGCGCAGTTCAGCGCTTGACCAGCTCGAGGCGCAGTTTAGCGCTGACCAGCTCGGAGGCGCGGTCTAGCACCTGACCAGCTCGAAGGGCGTAGTTTAGCGCTTGACCAGCTCGGGAGGCGCAGTCCCGCACTTGACCGGCCTCGAGGCGAGTTTAGCGCTTGACCAGCCTCGGAGGCGCAGTCCAGCACCTCCTGACCAGCTCGGAAGGCGTGGCTCAGCGCTTGACCAGCCGGAGGCGTGGTCCAGCGCTGACCAGCTCGGAGGCGTAGTCTAGCACTTGACCAGCTCGGAGGCGCAGTCTAGCACTCTTGACCAGCTCGGAGGCGTAGTCTAGCGCTTGACCAGCTCGGGAGGCGTAGCTCTAGCGCTTGACCAGCTCGAAGGCGCAGTCTGGGGCTTTGACCAGCCTGGAAGGCGTAGTCTAGCTTATTGACCAGCTCGGAGGCGTAGTCTAGCGCTTGGACCAGCCTCGGGAGGCGTAGTCTAGCGCTTGACCAGCTCGGAGGCGTAGTATAGCGCTTGACCGGCTCGGAGGCGTAGTCTAGCGCTTGACCAGCTCGGAGGCGTACTTTAGCGCTTGACCAGCTCGGAGGCGTAGTCTAGCGCTTGACCAGCTCGAAGGCGTAGTCTAGCGCTTGACCAGCTCGAAGGCGTAGTCTAGCACTTGACCGGCTCGAAGGCGTAGTCTAGCGCTTGACCAGCCTCGGAGGCGTACTTTAGCACTTGACCAGCTTGGAGCCGTAGTCTGGCGCTTGACCAGCTCGGAGGCGTGGTCTAGCGCTTGACCAGCTCGAGGCGTAGTCTAGCACTTGACCAGCTCGGAGGCGTAGTCTAGCACTTGACCAGCTCGGAGGCGCAGTCTAGCGCTTGACCAGCTCGGAGGCGTAGTCTAGCGCTTGACCAGCTCGGAGGCGTAGTCTAGCGCTTGACCGGCTCGAAGGCGTGGTCTAGCACTTGACCAGCTCGAAGGCGTAGTCTAGCGCTTGACCGGCTCGAAGGCGTAGTCTAGCGCTTGACCGGCTCGAAGGCGTAGTCTAGCACCTGACCAGCTCGAAGGCGTAGTCTAGCGCTTGACCGGCTCGGAGGCGTGGTCTAGCACTTGACCAGCTCGAAGGCGTACTTTAGCGCTTGACCAGCTCGGAGGCGTAGTCTAGCGCTCGACCAGCTCGAAGGCATAGTCAAGCGCTTGACCGGCTCGAAGGCGTGGTCTAGCGCTTGACCAGCTCGAAGGCGTAGTCTAGCGCTTGACCAGCTCGGAGGCGTAGTTTAGCGCTTGACCGGCTCGGAGGCATAGTCTAGCGCTTGACCAGCTCGAAGGCGTAGTTTAGCGCTTGACCAGCTCGGAGGCGTGGTCTAGCGCTTGACCAGCTCGGAGGCGTAGTCTAGCGCTTGACCAGCTCGGAGGCGTAGTCTAGCGCTTGACC
>LGRX02034720.1:0-38924 GCA_001247695.2 Cymbomonas tetramitiformis
ATTTCCCGCGCGCGCGTGAAATATGTCATCGTCTGAACAATTCACTTGCATCTCAGGACAAAGGAGTTACGCTTGGAAGGTCTTGCATGGTGGTCACCAACAGTTATCAGCTGTTATTCGGGTGCCAAATTCTGCCTTCAGCACTGGGACTATCTCAATCAGTCTTACAGCGATGTACTTGTCCTTCCCACTCTTATGTACGGTTATAGTGCCAAAGTATATCAGGTGGGATATATATATATACATTATATAACTATCATCTTCTGATCCAGGATATGCAATTAAGCATGGTATCAGGTTATATGTTATGTATATAGTTCAGCATTCCAAACTTACTCGAGAATGTAAATGCTGAGCAAAAGTCAACTTATAGTCATTGGGATATAGTTTCCCATCCGAGTTTACACTTTATTAGTGATGGTGGATTTAACGTTGTACAGATTTCAACGTTATTTGTGGAAAAAGTAATCCATCAGAAATCACCAGATCGGAATATGAAATGGATATGTGTGAATCCTACCCACCTTCTTCCCTGTTAGGGCTGATATCCGAGCCCACAAATATTATACAGTATATCAAATAAACACTATGCTGTTGAACGGCACACACAAGTGTAACAGTATAGCGGGATGTGAGTGCAATCTCTGTATGAAGAACTGCTGAAGCCCAACGCTTCCTCACTTTGTACCATACGTCTCCCATCATCGTAGATGGTACAAGCCGTGTCCCAACCACCCGTATTCCAAGGTCGACGGGGCGGAAGGGCTAAAAATATCGGAGCCCACTGAGAAGGCGAAAATCGCCGCCTTCAAAGCAGCAGGGATCGAGACCCTGTCTCTTCCCAAGGATTGGGAGGAAGGCAAGGGTACGCTGCTGGAAGCACGTAAGTTTCTTGCCTCTTGCAACGCTTAGGACTGTCTTAGCACTACGTTATCACTACTTTATCATATTGCGTCTGTCATAACATAGGGTTCACCTTTCGTGTTGCACGTCCGCGTTAGCACGTGCATAGTATAGCATATCACGTTCATAGCATATTAGCGACGGGCTCGGGGTTTATGTTGGATTAAGTTTTTGACATCTGCTGGATTAAGTTTTGTCTGGGGTAGATTTAGATTAAGTTCATGTGACACGATCGATCGAGAGGTCACGGTCATCAGACCTGAGACAGGTCGTCATCGTCTCTTCGCCGGAAATTTCCGGCGAAATCACATCAACACATTGCATGCTGCCGAGCGGAGGGCAGCATGCATGCTCGATGCTGGGGAAGGCAGGTTGCATGGTGCCGCATGGTGCCGAGAGCAGGTTGCATGCTTGCATGCTGGGGAATAGTTTTCAGAAGCATATGAAAAATATTCTATTGCTTCTAAAAACTACTTATTATATGTCATAAACCCTTTGCCTTGCCCTTTACCGCTGCACGCGACCGGCAAGCATCTTTGAAACTCGGAAGTTTCAAAGATGCGTTTGGTATTTTGGGTGCACCCTAAAATTACAAAACAGCCGAGCGCTTCCCGTTTGTGCGGGATATTCACATTTATTCCACGGCATATTTCATATGAAATATACACATAAGCACGAAGGCATCGGCCACGCATCTTTGAAACTAACGAGTTTCAAAGATGCGTTTTTGTCATTTGGGTGCGCATACCCAAATAACAAATCAGCCGAGCGCTTCCCGTTGGCGTGGGGTATCCAACGCTTGAATGTTAAATATTCATTATAATATGAGTTAGCATGCGAGGTTGCAAAGGCATCGGGACAGAATCTACGAAACTGTCTTATGCCTTTGCCTTTGGGTTCGAACGTACCCAAACCCAAAGATGCCAAACAGCCGAGGGCTTCCCGTGCGTCCTAGCGCACGAAACTTGGCGCAAATACTGCCAAGAGATATTTACCTAAGTTACTTGAAGCTCAAAGCTTCAAGTTACTTGTGCGCCCAACGCGCAATTTATTTCTAAGGCAGATGTTTTGGGTTTGGGTTCGAACGTGACACCCAAACCCAAAGATGCCAAACAGCCGAGGGCTTCCCGTGCGTCCTAGAGCGCGAAACTTGGCACAAATACTGCCAAGATACATATCTTTAAGTTACCTGAAGCTCAAGGCTTCAAGTTACTTGTGCGCGAAACACGCAATTTATTTCCAAGGCAGATGTTTTGGGTTTGGGTTTGGGTTCGAACCCAAACCCAAAGATGCCAAACAGCCGAGGGCTTCCCGTGCGTCATAGAGCGCGAAACTTGGCACAAATACTGCCAAGATGCATATAATTAAGTTACTTGAAGCTCAAAGCTTCAAGTTACTTGTACGCGAAACGCGCAATTTATTTCTAAGGCAGATGTTTTGGGTTTGGGTTTGGGTTCGAACCCAAACCCAAAGATGCCAAACAGCCGAGGGTTTCCCATGCATGTGCATGTGTGTTAAACCATGTGAAATATTCCATGAAACAAATGTGATTATCCCGCACAAACGGGAAGCGCTCGGCCGTTTTGTAAAATTAGGGTGCACCCAAAATACAAAACGCATCTTTGAAACTCGGAAGTTTAAAAGATGCTTGCCGGTCGCGTGCAGAGGTAAAAAAGCAAGGCAAAGGTTTTATGATATAGAAGACGTAGGAATAGTTTTCAGAAGCACTAGAATACTTTTCATATGCTTCTGAAAACTATTCCTACTGCCGCTAAATCTTACACCCTTTGCCTTTCCCTTTGCCTTTGACCTTCCTTTCGCAGTTTTACCATCGCATGTGCGCCTGACCTCGGAGCGGTGGCACCTCGGATCCGGCGAAATGACGATGACGACCTGTCTCAGGTCTGATGACCTCTCGATCGATCGTGTCACATGAACTTAATCTAAATCTACCCCAGACAAAACTTAATCCAGTAGATGTCAAAAACTTAATCTAAAATAAACCTTTTCCCTTAGCGACGTAATATCTACCTGAATATGTCAATACTTTTTTGCAGGCGATTATCTTTTAGACCATTGGGTCAAGCAACTCAGCCATACTGTGGCTGAGGAGGAGGGGGAGAAGGAGGAGGCCACCAAGGAGGTGGTGGGCGGGGAGCAAGCGGTTGTAGCCTCTCCCTCCAAAAGATCAAGGCATGGAAAAAAAGAGAAGGGGGGGGAGCCTTCTGAAAGTGACCAAGAGGATCACGCCGACCTCGTGAAGAGGTACCCGGTTGGAACACACGTATGGGTGTTCTGCCGGAAAACCGATGACGACGAGGAGGTGGATCCCCCCCTTGGTGAGGATTGCTATTTCACCTCGAGTGGGTCCCTCAAGGCGGAGGTCCCGCTCCTCGCGGGAGAGGTCACCGCATGTGACCTCTCCGCGACGGTCGGGCACTGGGAGGACCCCAAGGCCCTCAAGCTCCCCCCCCTCTTCCTTGCCATAGAGGTATGCAAACTCTTCCCTTGCTCGCTGTAAGTTTTTATTAGTTAGTACGTCTTTAACATGTCTTTATGGCTACTATCCCGAGATCCTTGTGGGAGGACCTAGAACGCTCTAAATCCTCCCACAAGGATCACTTTTTCAATAATTTATTTAGGCGCCCCACGAGCTTTCTACAAGTCAACACCAATAAATACTTTCTACATGGGACCTATACTAAGTAGTATGGTGCGTGGTTTGACGAGAATCCATCATATATACTCCTAGCTAATGCATTTATAGCATGCCTCAACCAAAATTTGAACTGCTGCGCCTTTTAAAGCTTCAAAAGCGGGATGTATCTTCCATATTTTTTTGCCAATCGTATATCGATCCTTTGCCACCATAGACATGATATATCTCAAGGTATGCATGTATATTAATCATGTTTGGGTCAAAATACGACTTGGATAATGTATATTGGACACATCACACGAACGTGGTTACATGGGTAAGATATACACATTCCTTAAGTATGGGGATAATTTCGCATTTTGGGCGTGAGTCTTGGTCCATTTTAGGCTTTAAGGCTAGATCTTTGCCTTGGTGAGCACTTCAGTACTTTAATATGACTTCAAAGTCTCCTTGGGATTTTTTGAACGGTTAGAACTACCGCTAGAGGTTCTAGAATACGATTTTCAGACCCTGGTAATGATGGAAATATTGAATTTCGACGGTACTACACCATGGCATGCGCATATGCGGCGATTAATCCGGCTAGTATGATATTAAAGGGCTTACAAAATTAGTTTTGGTCATATTCTCGAGGGTTAACAACATACGCACCAACCCGAGCTCGTGTAGCAAGGCCTAGAGTTGTCGGTACCCTAGATCCTTGTGGTAGGATCTAGCATTTTGATTAAAATTCTGTGAAAGCACCCACCCAAACCACGCTAAGATTAAAGGTCAAACCATCGACATTTCAAGCAAAGAAATGTTATAGATAATTCAAAAGGTTCATAAATATTGCCCCAAAGCATATGCCGGGCCACTATATACGACATACAAGGTCGCCATGCCCATTTGCGCTAGATTCTTGTGGGAGGATCTGGATTAAGGATAGTAGCCATTTAGTATGCTCATAGCATGTTATTACAGCGATACGGTTTCCCTTGTTTTTTCTTGCTTGCCAATTAACTTGAATAGTGTTTTTCCTCAGGTGAAAAAAGTGAACCACCGGACCGGAACCGTCGGCGTTGACGAGTTCGGTGGGAAAGCCTAGGATGTGCGGATGGCGCCACGGTGTGGAAGGACCTGCGCGGAGTTTTCCCGGTGACGTTTCAATACCTCAATATGCACCCCACCATCCGCGGCAAGTTCGTGAACATGGAGGTGTTTGGGATATGTAGCGGCTCGAAGCCAAAAAGCACGCAACCTATCTACGAGCTATTTGTGGACCAGCTGCTCGAGTTATGGGATGGCGTGCCGTGCTACGACATCGTGAAAAAAGAAACCTTCAACTTGAGGTGCATGTTGTTTAAGATGTTGTTTGACATCAAAGGTTTGATGGATGGCGCTTGTCGCAAGGATGTGGGGGCGTACATGGCTTGCATTGCATGCAACCTGCAAGGTTGGCGATCTAGCATCTTCAAGGGGATGCGGTATACCTTCCGCACGGAAGCCGAGCCTGGTAAACAACCTTCTCTGGTATTCCCTTGATGTACTGCACGCAAGCGACAGTTATTGGTTAAGGATGGCCATGCTTTGCTAGTGTTTTTATAGACATGGCCATACCCACGTGTAGACATGACCGAATATGGCCATGTTCGGACAGGTTCGATGATGGGTAGGGCAATGTTCACCCTGTTGCATCGCAGGTCCCGCAGAGTTTCAAAAGAGAACGGATGCCGAGATACGGCACCACGCGGCGAAGCACCAAACGCTTAAGGAAAGCGGACACTTCAGGATGAAGGATCTCGAGACGATGATGAAAGCTACCGGTATAAAATTTCCTTCGGAATTCTCACGCTTGCCGTATTGGGATGAGGCCAAGGACTACCTCATCGACTTGATGCACTTGATCAAGAATCTTGGAGAGCACGTCCTTGACGCCGTGATGGGAACTGACTTTGACAAGAAAACGCGAACGTGGGCGAAATCTCAAGGCATTAAACCCACATGGTGGGCAACTGGTATTTTCCCCTTTCCATAGGCCTGACCCGACGTGAACCCATCCAGCGAAACCTATGTAAACATGGCTGTGTCCAGCCGTTTTGGCTTATGCACATGCTTGAACATGGCCATACCTAGGCAGTTCTGTCCGGTTTGTTCAAAAGTTTAGCATCCATACGTGAATTATGGTCGGGTCCGACACTTGAGCAGATGCGAATGGCAACTACACCAAAAGGACATCCCCTTGGCAGATTGTCGACGTGCGCACCGCTACGGGAAGGTGCTTGAAGAGAGCCGAGGAATTCGCGAGAGAGGAAGTTGGCTTTCCACGGGAATGGGGAGCGGGTCAATGGAAATTGTTGAAACTGTCTTCAGACGGAAACGCAAAGAAGCTAAAAGCCCACGAATATTTGGGGATGTTCAGAAATGGACTTTTCGCGATCCTCGCGGCATGGCCAAGGGACGATGACTCACCCAATGCACTCGCACGTTTGGTGGGGCAACTTTCAACGATAGTCCGGGAAATCACGGCCCACGAGATCGATCTGAAGGTGCGGTTCTCTGGTACCTTGCTCTCATGTTCCCTGCCGCGTCACCAAGAATTTACATTTTGTGTGAAGGCTGAATGCACATGGCGATGCCCACCTAGTTTACAGAGTGAACATGGCCATACTTGACCATTATCCCTTAGGAACATGGTTAGACATGGTCGTACTTGTCCATGATCTTCTAGGAACATGGTTGGACATGGCCCTACCTACCTATTGTTGATGGTGAACATGGGGATTCAGGAGCTGCCGACACTTGACAAGTACATTAGAGAGTGGCTCGTCACCCTACGCCTTGAAATGGACCTGGAAGCCCGATGAATGGTGTAGAATACAGGCAAACGTTAAATTTTGGCTTGCTATAACCGTGAAGCCCTCCTGCGGTCCCTTTGTACCGCAGATCAGGGTATGCCTGGTTAGAGGCCGAAAGGCTGAGAGGGTAGGCGAAGTTAAGCAATCCGACGACTCGCAGGGAGTGTTGGGTCAATGGGTTGCATGCGAGCGCTCTCCCAATAGGGCCGAACATGGTGAGCAGGCTGGTGATCTCAGGGGGGGTAGAGGTGTCCAGGGTGCTCTACGCTTCTTGAGTAGACAAATCGTTCGATGGAGGTAGTAGGCAGGAGATACGCCCTTCAGGCGGGCATGGGGAGGCGTGGGGTAGGTGCTAATCGTGAAATTTAGCGAGGAGTTCGAAAACGAGGTCGAAAATATCGCCCGAGACCGCCAGGGATCGATATTACAAGCGGGGTCTGATACTGGTCTGATGTGCAGGTGCTCTACGCTTCTTGAGTAGACAAATCGTTCGATGGAGGTAGTAGTCGGGAGATACGCCCTTCAGGCGGGCATGGGGAGGCGTGGGGTAGGTGCTAATCGTGAAATTTAGCGAGGAGTTCGAAAATGAGGTCGAAAATATCGCCCGAGACCGCCAGGGATCGATATTACAAGCGGGGTCTGATACTGGTCTGATGTGCAGGTGCTCTACGCTTCTTGAGTAGACAAATCGTTCGATGGAGGTAGTAGTCAGGAGATACGCCCTTCAGGCGGGCATGGGGAGGCGTGGGGTAGGTGCTAATCGTGAAATTTAGCGAGGAGTTCGAAAATGAGGTCGAAAATATCGCCCGAGACCGCCAGGGATCGATATTACAAGCGGGGTCTGATACTGGTCTGATGTGCAGGTGCTCTACGCTTCTTGAGTAGACAAATCGTTCGATGGAGGTAGTAGTCAGGAGATACGCCCTTCAGGCGGGCATGGGGAGGCGTGGGGTAGGTGCTAATCGTGAAATTTAGCGAGGAGTTCGAAAATGAGGTCGAAAATATCGCCCGAGACCGCCAGGGATCGATATTACAAGCGGGGTCTGATACTGGTCTGATGTGCAGGTGCTCTACGCTTCTTGAGTAGACAAATCGTTCGATGGAGGTAGTAGTCAGGAGATACGCCCTTCAGGCGGGCATGGGGAGGCGTGGGGTAGGTGCTAATCGTGAAATTTAGCGAGGAGTTCGAAAATGAGGTCGAAAATATCGCCCGAGACCGCCAGGGATCGATATTACAAGCGGGGTCTGATACTGGTCTGATGTGCAGGTGCTCTACGCTTCTTGAGTAGACAGATCGTTCGAACCCCTTCCGTGACTAGTGCGTTTAGAACCTCATGCCCGGATCTCAGCCCCAAGCCCCTATAAGAGCTTTAGCCAGCCATAATTGGCGGTTCTAACAAACCACCTTAGGCCGGTGGTGGGCGCAAACCTGTGTGAACAAACACGCAGTCAAGCACTACAAGTCAAGTGCAACACTCACATATGTCAACCGTGAAACTGTGAAGCTATACACAAGATAATACGAAGTGTTATAGCTTCCGCCGAAAGAATGTGATGACAGCCCCTAAGGTGTCAGATGTGAAATGACAGATGCTATGAACTGTCTGACTACCGAAGTCGATATCGGAGATGGCGCTGATGACAGTGAAGAAGTCATAGTAGTCGAACCGTATCGGTGATGACACAGATGATGATGACACTGTCGGCGTGCCAAATCCAGCAACGCCCTTCAGGCGGGCATGGGGAGGCGTGGGGTAGGTGCTAATCGTGAAATTTAGCGAGGAGTTCGAAAATGAGGTCGAAAATATCGCCCGAGACCGCCAGGGATCGATATTACAAGCGGGGTCTGATACTGGTCTGATGTGCAGGTGCTCTACGCTTCTTGAGTAGACAAATCGTTCGATGGAGGTAGTAGTCAGGAGATACGCCCTTCAGGCGGGCATGGGGAGGCGTGGGGTAGGTGCTAATCGTGAAATTTAGCGAGGAGCTCGAAAATGAGGTCGAAAATATCGCCCGAGACCGCCAGGGATCGATATTACAAGCGGGGTCTGATACTGGTCTGATGTGCAGGTGCTCTACGCTTCTTGAGTAGACAAATCGTTCGATGGAGGTAGTAGTCAGGAGATACGCCCTTCAGGCGGGCGTGGGGAGGCGTGGGGTAGGTGCTAATCGTGAAATTTAGCGAGGAGTTCGAAAATGAGGTCGAAAATATCGCCCGAGACCGCCAGGGATCGATATTACAAGCGGGGTCTGATACTGGTCTGATGTGCAGGTGCTCTACGCTTCTTGAGTAGACAAATCGTTCGATGGAGGTAGTAGTCAGGAGATACGCCCTTCAGGCGGGCATGGGGAGGCGTGGGGTAGGTGCAAATCGTGAAATTTAGCGAGGAGTTCGAAAATGAGGTCGAAAATATCGCCCGAGACCGCCAGGGATCGATATTACAAGCGGGGTCTGATACTGGTCTGATGTGTGTGTATGTTTAATCCTTTCTGGGACACCCGATATTCCCCGATATTCCAAGGTAGTAGCCTTAAAGATTTCATCAATTTTCATCAATTTTCATCAATTTTCATCAATTTTTCATATCTTTCACATATATGACCAATATTCTCACAAATAAGCAAAAATCCTCGATAACTTTCAAAATAATGCTTAAACCCTAAAAATTTTCGGTGATATCGAAAAATTAGACAATTTGGAAAAAATAAAATTTTGGTGAAAAAATCTCGAAAATATTTTTTTTGTAACGGTCACAGCTCTGCAACACCTCTGCAACACCTCTGCAACACCTTTGCAATACCTGTAACTTTCTCATATGATACTCAAAATTCATTATTGATATATGAATCTTGACTAAAATTTGGCGAGCATTTCAAATATTATACTTAAAAGCAACAATTCCGATTCCGTTTCGTTTCGTTTTAATTTATCTTAATTTGATCTTTATTTTAATTTGATCTTTTTCACAGGTTTAGGTTTATCTATAGTTTTTGTTTTCAAAGGATTCCCAGTTAGTCCTTGACCTGGTCTACCTTTACAACCACAGCCACAATCTTTACCGAACATTTTGATTATATACTATCAATTGATATTTTTATTTTTCAAAGTCTCTAAAATACACACATATACACTTTCATAAATCTTTCGTTCTGTGTTCTCATTGAAAAACGGTAAATCTATTTTCTTGTTAAGTTCATCGATAAGCAACTCATAAAATCGTAAATCTTCAAGCAAGTCAATCATACTCTTAAATGTTAATACTTTCAATTCATCCATTCTCTATATATATCATATTCATATATAAAAAATTCTACGTTTATCTTTCAAAAATTGAAAATATCCTTTTACACATTTGAAAAGATGGGCGTATAGTTCTTTCATATCATTTCGTGAATGTTTCGACATCATTTTTAATATTAATACACATTTTCTTTTTAGCTTGAACCTTTCCAAAACGGGTTGTCGAATGGATTTCTTCTCAATCGTTGGTTAGAGCGTTGTTTAACTTCGGTAAACATATTCTGGTTTGGTTTAAGTCGTTCATCTGTCTTAATTATCGCGTTTAGAACATCTTGATATTTTGCAAAATATTCATCGTTTCGTATCGGAGATACATTGTTTTGTTTCAAAGTGCTTATAACCTGTCTTTCATAGTTATTCACCAATTTGGTTGGATCTTTCCCATTCAACGAAAAGTAGCTACCGACTTGTGCTTTTGTAAATATTTTAACATATAATACATAGAAAGTATTACCATAAGCTGCATAGTAGTCATTTAAACGTCGTTGTAAAGAATTTTGTGTTTTACCGAGTTTAACGTACGTTGAGGGATTTCCACAGCCTTTTGGAATCTCAATGACGTAAAAAGCGTTTTTAGATTTGTTTTTGTTATAAAATGAGTCTTTATTTTGTTCTTGTACAAATGAATCATAACGTGTACGTACATTATATGTTGCATAACCGATCGTAGAATTCATTATATATATAATTTACCATAGAATTTTATTTGCGAAATAACCAGGACTTTCAATTATATTTAAATCTTTCTTGTGTCTAATTCTATACAATCTTCGACGTTCATTTGCATATTCTATACCTTTTTCCAAAATGTAAGTTGGATAATCCTTATACCGAATGTCACCAATTGATGCTATGAGATTATTGTCTTTATCGAATACATCAATCTTTTTGTTTTTGACAGTACTCGGTTTGATTGTAACATTCAACTTTTTAGCTTGGTTATATGAATATTGTGTAATCTTGTACATCACTTTTACTATAATGCTACATTATCTTTATTATCACTATCCATTTCGTCTTTTGACATTAGAGCTCGTTTACAATTGATACATAAACAATCAATATCGGTGCATCTCGATCTTCGAACATTGTAAGCTATTGCGTGGATCAATAAAATCGCAACATTACAAAGTGAAATGATATCACAAATAGCCATTTTTATATACTATAAACTTACATTTTAACTTTGGGCGTTGTAAACATCTAATACATCGCTTGCGGATAGTTCTCTAGTGTAGAACCTCATATCTCTAACCGTCGATTGGGATTGAGAACCATAAGATCCGTAACCGCTTGAGTTGTATCGTAGTTTTGAATCTTGTGTAAATGCAAGGACACTGTCTGTTATTCCGTTCGTGTGAGGATTTGTAATCGAATGCTCGCCATTTATGTAGACTTTAACATCAGTCGGGCTTAAAACAACACCGTAATGAGTCATAACTGTCTCAAAATCAATAGCACTGTCGCTATGAGAAGAAATATCGTGCTGATTTATATCATTGATAAATTCGTTTGATGCATTGTGAAATCTAATTGAAATTCTGTTATCATTAAATAACATCCAGAATCCATCGTTTGGTGCTGACGTGATTGATGGTGATGTAAATACGAGAGCCTCAAAAAATGTAGCCGAGGATTTCATAAAAAACATATATGTAAATGAGTCTGTTGTCAAATTTTGTTTGACCGTCTCTAAATCATTAGACATTTCTACACGAGAATTTCGGTCACATATAAATCCTTCAGTATTAAATTCACCTCCGCCTGTAGAATTCCACGGGTTTTGATCATTGGTATCAAGAGTATCATTAGTAAATTCCCAATACAAATAAGGTACTGGTACTTCAATCGCTTCTACAACAATCGTGTGGGAGTTTACGGTATCGCTCGATACAAAGTTATCCAAACTGACGTCCACGGTCGTTGCCGTTATATTCGTCGTTGTTAAAATGTATGGGTCAATAGTCAAAACCGAAGTTGTTGTGAATGGATGAAACAGTATTGATTGAGTTTTAGTTTGAGAATAGGTATTAAAAAATGTTTTATCTCGAGCTACTAATTGTAGATAATATTCGGTATTTTGTGTTAAATCAGAAAATGAGCCTTGAATTGTACCATCGCTGGGTACGTCTGCAAATTGTAAACTATCTAAAGAGCTTACCATTGGGTTTGAATCATATTCAGCTTTTTCGAAAAGGAACGCGAAAATATCAAATACGGCGTTCACTCCAGGATTTGTGAAGCCTGAAATATCAAAACTGTAACTATCCTGAGAAATTGTTTCATTAAAAATTTGTAATGCAATCGGGATATATTCCCAAGTCACATTTTCTTTGTAGATATTATAATATTGATTGTTTATAAAATAAAATAATTTGTTATCCGTGTTTGAATTTGATGCAATATGACTCCTTGAAATATCCATATTGAAATTTCCATTATCTATATCATTTTGGGTTAATGTTTTTTCAGCTTCACTAACAAGTATTAAGTCAACACCATCTTTCAATTTGACTTGGAATGTGTCACCCGCATGTAAACTAACTAAATTGGAAAATATTATTTTTAGTTCTTGGTCTTGACTGTCCAATGTATAGACGATCGTATAATCGGCGTTTGGTGCAGGAAGCGTTGTAATTTCGAATGCGGTATGTTCGCTGAATTTTGTAATCGTTGATAGATTTTGAAGATACAAGTCTGTCACTTTAATATCAATTTTGTAATTTGTTTCGGGTGTAAGATTTGTAAAGTTGTAAATTGTTCCTTGAGAATTTGTTGGTATGTTTATTGTTTCTAATGTTTGGGTGTATGTTTCGTCTTTTAAAACTAAATCTAATTGATACGTTTTATTTGCATCCGATATTGTATATGTATCGAAATTGAATGAAGCATTAGTATATCTTACAGTATCTTGAATAAATTGGGGAGTTACAGTATCGAATTGATGTGAGTAATTTTGTTCTTGAACAAAAGAATCGTTGAGTACAATTGAGAGTGAATACGTCTGTCCTTCGCTCATCCCTGAATACGGAATTTCGATATAGAATGTGGCTGTATCATCGTCAGCGGACAAGGTTCTCGTGTAAGTATTTTGTTCTAAAATCAATTCAAAAATGTCACCTGCAGTTGTGCTGCCTGAACTTTTCGTTACTTGGAAAATCAAACTACCGTGGTCTAATGATTTGAAATGTGATATCGCGTATGTTGCGGTTGAACCAGAAACATCCAAAGTTGTAAATGTAGCAGTTGAGTCAATAACCACAATTTCACCCGTAATCACGTTCGTGATAGTACTTCTCAATTTATAACTCGTATTTGCGGATAATCCCGAAATAGTTCCATCGATTGTAGAGAAATCAGTTGCATTTGTAATATTTTGAAAGGTTAATGAAGTCATTTGTATAATATAAAGATATATTTTTTTTTTCTCTTCAAGTTATCGTAAAAAATGCGATGACACAGCCACATTCTATATCGAAATTCCGTATTCAGGGATGACCGAAGGACAGACGTATTCACTCTCAATTGTACTCAACGATACTTTTGTTCAAGAACAAGATTATATCCAACAATTCGATACTGTAACTCCTCAATTTATTCAAGATACTGTAAGATATACTAATGCTTCATTCAATTTCGATACATATACAAAATCGGTTGCAAATAAAACGTATCAATTAGATTTAGTTTTAAAAGACAATCCATACACACAAATTATAGACACGATAAACGTTCCAACCGATTCTATAGGAACAATTTACAACTTTACAAATCTTTCACCAGAAACAAGTTACAATATTGATGTTAAAGTAACTGACTTGTATCTTCAAAATCTATCAACGATTACAAAATTCAGCGAACATACCGCATTCGAAATTACAACGCTTCCTGCACCAAACGCCGATCACACAATTGTCTATACATTGGAAAGTCAAGATCAAGAACTAAAAATAATATTTACAAATCTTGTATCTTTCTTTGTTGGCGATGTATTCAAAATCGTATTAAAAGATGGTGTTAACGCAATACTTGTTAGTGAAGCCGAGATAACACTAACCCAAAATGATATAGATGCTGGGAATTTCAATATGGATATTTCAAGGAGTCATATTGCATCAAATTCAAACACGGATAACAAATTATTTTATTTTATCAACAATCAATATTACAATATCTACAAAGAAAATGTGACTTGGGATTATATCCCGATTGCAATACAAACACAAAATGAAACTATTAATGGAACGACTTACTCATTTGATATTTCGGGCTTCACAAACCCAGAAGTTAACGCCTTATTTGATATACAGGCTGCCCTACTTGATAAAACGGATTATGATAATAATCCTGTTAATGGAACACCAATTTTACAAAATTTATCATTCGAAAACATACCCAGCGATGGTACGATTCAAGGATCATTTTCTGGTTTAACACAAAATACCGAATATTATCTACAATTAGTAGCCCGTGATAAAACATTTTTTAATACCTATTCCCAAAATAAAACTCAAGCGATACTGTTACATCCATTCACAACAATTTCGGTTTTTACGGTTGACCCATACGTTTTGTCAACGACGAATATAACGGCAACGACCGTGGACGTCAGTTTGGATAACTTTGTATCACAGTATACCGACCAACATACAATCCTTATCGAGACAATTGAAGTACCCGTACCTTATTTGTATTGGGAATTTACTGATGACACACTTGATATCACTGATCAAAATCCGTGGAATTCTACAGGCGGCGGTTCTTTTAATACTGAAGGATTTATATGTAACCGAAATTCTCGTGTAGAAATGTCTAATGATTTAGAGACGGTCAAACAAAATTTGACAACAGACTCATTTACATATATGTTTTTTATGAAATCCTCGGCTCCACTTTTTGAGGCTCTCGTATTTACATCACCATCAACCACGTCAGCACCCAACGATGGATTCTTTATGTTGTTCAATGATAACAGAATTTCAATTAGATTTCACAATGCATCAAACGAATTTATCAATGATATAAATCAACACGATATCACTTCTCACAGCGACAGTGCTATTGATTTTGAGACAGTTATGACTCATTACGGTGTTGTTTTAAGCCCGACTGATGTTAAAGTCTACATAAATGGCGAGCATTCGATTACAAATCCTCACACGAACGGAATAACAGACAATGTCCTTGCATTTACACAAGATTCAAAACTACGATACAACTCAAGCGGTTACGGATCTTATGGTGCTCAATCGCAATCGACGGTTCGAGATATGAGATTCTACACTAGAGAACTATCCGCAAGTGACATATTAGATGTTTACAACACCCAAAGTTAAAATGTAAGTTTATAGTATATAAAAAATGGAAATTTGTGATATCATTTCACTTTGTAATGTTGCGATTTTATTGATTCACGCAATTGCATACAATGTTCGAAGGTCACGATGTACCGATATTAATTGTTTATGTATCAATTGTAAACGAAATTTGATGTCAAAAGACGAATTAGAGAATGACAAGAAAGAAAATATAACATTATAGTAAAAGTGATGTACAAGATTACACAATATTCATATAACCAAGCTAAAAAGTTGAATGTTACAATCAAACCGAGTACTGTCAAAAACAAAAAGATTGATGTATTCGATAAAGACAATAAAAAACTTGTATCAATTGGTGATAACAGATATAAAGACTACCCAACATACATTTTGGAAAAAGGTTTAGAATATGCAAATGAACGTCGAAGATTGTATAGAATTAGACACAAGAATGATTTAAATATAATTCAAAGTCCTGGTTATTTCGCAAATAAAATTCTATGGTAAATTATATAAATAACAATGAACTCTATTGTTGGATACGCCATTTATCAAGAAAGAAAATGTTACGATTCATTCAAAAAAACAGACTTTTTTAAAAATCATAAAGACAAAAATGCTTTCTATGTGATCGAGACACCGAAAGGTTGTGCTCCTTCAATAAAACTGGGAAAAACACAGACCTCGCTTGAATCGAGATTAAAAAACTATTATTCAGCTTATGGTAATACTTTCTATGTATTGTATGTCAAAATATTTACAAAAGCGTTAGCAGGTAAATACTTAAGTCTTAATGGGACCACTCCTGTCAAATTGGTGAATAACTATGAAAAAGAGGTTTTAAAAACATTGCGAGACGACAATGTAAAACCGTTGAGAAGTAAGGAATATTTTGCAAAATATACAGAAGTCTTAAACGCGATAATTAAGACAGATGAACGACTTAAACCAAACCAGAATATGATTACCGAAGTTAAACAACGCTCTAATCAACGATTGAGGAGAAACCCGAGCGAGAACCCGTTTTGGAAAGGTTCAAGCTAAAAAGAAAATGTGTATTAATATTAAAAATGATGTCGAAACATTCTCGAAATGATATGAGAGAACTATACACCCATCTTTTCAAATGTGTAAAAGGATATTTTCAATTTTTGAAAGATAAACGTAGAATTTTTTATATATGAATATGATATATATAGAGAATGGATGAATTGAAAGTATTAACATTTAAGAGTATGATTGACTTGCTTGAAGATTCACGATTTTATGAGTTGCTTATCGATGAACTTAACAAGAAAATAGATTTGCCGTTTTTTAATGAAAAAACCGAACGTAAGATTTATGAAAGTTTGTATGTATGTATTTTAGAGACTTTGAAAAATAAAAATATCAATTGATAGTATATACTAATGTTTGAAAAAGACTGCGGATGTGGATGTAAAGGACGAAAATCTCAAGGACTAACTGGAAATCCTTTGAAAACAAAAACTATAGATAAACAAAAACCTGTGAAAAAGATCAAATTAAAATAAAGATCAAATTAAGATAAATTAAAACGAAACGAAACGGAACTGTTGCTTTTAAGTATAATATTTGAAATGCTCGCCAAATTTTAGTCAAGATTCATATATCAATAATGAATTTTGAGTATCTTCTTGTATGCTTGATGAACGCTTTTCATATGCTTCTTGTACGCTTCTTGTCGTCGTTATGACAGACATATGACCGACCTATGACCGACCTATGACAGACATATGACAGACATATGACACGAAAAAAATATTTTCGAGCTTTTTTCACCAAATTTTCATTTTTATCAAATTGTCTAATTTTTCGATATCACCGAAAAATTTTAGGGTTTAACTATTATTTTGAAAGTTATCGAGGATTTTTGCTTATTTGTGAGAATATTGGGCATATATGTGAAAGATATGAAAAATTGATGAAAATTGATGAAAATTGATGAAAATTGATGAAATCTTTAAGGCTACTACCTTGGAATATCGGGGAATATCGGGTGAGCCAGAAAGGATTAATCATACACACACGAACGCATTAAATGAGAATCCTGTTTATCAGGTCGGCGGAAATGGTACAAAAACCTATACGAGACAAGTCGGTGCTGGTAACACAATAGCAACGTATTCGGCAAACACTAATGAAGATTTTACAACAAGTATTATAGGTACTCAATCAGGTGCTCAACAAAAATTTTGGTCAATCCTATATAGGTCAATGGATCCGAATTTTCCTGATACATTCGAACAAACAACTTGGCATCTTTTAGGTTTCAAGCAATCACAAGCCGTTGCAGATCTACCAGCACAGCTTTCGGGTACCCCATTAAATGATACCGATAATACAGAGGCAGAACGTACACTAATATCAACAGGGGTATCACGGGAATCGCATCCATATTTTTATGTATATTCTCAAACATTAGGGACGAACTCTCGCCAGACACAAAAATCTAGAGGCAATACTATAGGAACGATTAACTCACATCATTTTGCCACAATTCCGATAAATGTAAATAGATACTCTTGGATACACCATAATCTTACAGATACAAATTTTGAATGGCACGAATTAAATGGAACATTGTCAAGTTTCGATATTCAAATATTAGATGAAAGTCTATATGAATTCGCAGATGATGCACACGATAATTTTACTTGTACTATTATTATAGAGACACACCAACCTAAAGATGAAATCCAAGAACGTAACACTTTGCTTTTCAATAAACAAGGTTATAAGTTTGCTCATCCTTGTTAAAAAAATAATATATTGATATAATATATAAATCAAATATGTCTGATACTATTGAAGTTGAACAATTATTTTTGAGTGTGTCGAAATACAATGCGATCCGCGGATCTTCATACAAAGCAATTCCCGAATCTATCAAGAATAAAAAAGCAATAGTAAATATCAAAAATGATGATAAGTTTTGTTTTATTTGGTCAGTATTAGCTTCTATGTATCCCATCAAGGACCATCCTGAAAGAGTTAGCAAATATACAGAACATTTCAATAAACTCAAATTCAATGAAAAAGATTTTCCGATGGAAGTCAATGGATGTCATATTTTGAAATTCGAAAAAGATAACCAGCTATGTATTCATATTTATACAAGTGAGCCAGATGGTAAAGACATTCGACCTTTACGTATCAGTAACCAACCTTTTGAGAAAATCGTACAATTGTTTTATTATGATAATCATTATTCCTACATAAAGAATTTCAACCGATTTTGTGCAGATGGTCAAAACCAGAAATGTCACAACTGTCCAAGATGTTTAAAATCTTTTCGATACATTGAAAAACTAAATGAACATATTGAAGATTGTAGAAATCTAAATGTAAAACAAAAAGTCAAATTACCAGAGATAGATCACAATGATAAACTAAAATTTACAGGATTTCAAAAACAAAACAAAAAACCGATAGTACTGTATGCTGACTTCGAATCTATCAATTCCAAAAATCCTAAATCTAACAGTAATACTTCAAAAGACACGAAACACCTACCAACATCATACAAGATATTTATCAAAAGTGATATCAAACTAAATATAGCATTGACATACCAATACAAAGGCTTAGATGCAAACGAACATTTTGTGAAAACAATAATGAAAATTGAAAGTCATTTACAGTTCAAAATCAAGGAAGCTAAAGGGATTTGGAAAGATACAATGAAACCATTAACACCAACTCAACAAGAACATCTTGTCGTTGATAGATTTTGAAGATACAAGTCAGTTACTTTAACATCAATATTGTAACTTGTTTCTGGTGAAAGATTTGTAAAGTTGTAAATTGTTCCTATAGAATCGGTTGGAACGTTTATCGTGTCTATAATTTGTGTGTATGGATTGTCTTTTAAAACTAAATCTAATTGATACGTTTTATTTGCATCCGATTTTGTATATGTATCGAAATTGAATGAAGCATTAGTATATCTTACAGTATCTTGAATAAATTGGGGAGTTACAGTATCGAATTGATGTGAGTAATTTTGTTCTTGAACAAAAGAATCGTTGAGTACAATTGAGAGTGAATACGTCTGTCCTTCGCTCATCCCTGAATACGGAATTTCGATATAGAATGTGGCTGTATCATCGTCAGCGGACAAGGTTCTCGTGTAAGTATTTTGTTCTAAAATCAATTCAAAAATGTCACCTGCAGTTGTGCTGCCTGAACTTTTCGTTACTTGGAAAATCAAACTACCGTGGTCTAATGATTTGAAATGTGATATCGCGTATGTTGCGGTTGAACCAGAAACATCCAAAGTTGTAAATGTAGCAGTTGAGTCAATAACCACAATTTCACCCGTAATCACGTTCGTGATAGTACTTCTCAATTTATAACTCGTATTTGCGGATAATCCCGAAATAGTTCCATCGATTGTAGAGAAATCAGTTGCATTTGTAATATTTTGAAAGGTTAATGAAGTCATTTGTATAATATAAAGATATATATTTTTTTTCTCTTCAAGTTATCGTAAAAAATGCGATGTATGTGAATATATCATTTGTATTTGAATTGTTAATAAATATATACGATATTTGATATGTATTACCTTGTTGAAAATCTTGATGTTGGACCTCGAACAAAAAAGGTACTTGATCATTAGTATTTAATTCATTATACAAAGTAAATGTAACATTACTTATTGATAAATTTATTCGTAATGTATATAATTTATTTGGTTTGTTTATAACGATTGAGTTTACAGTTGATGCAATCGTATAACCATCCGTAGTATAACCAGGAATTCCTGGTGAGAAATTATATGAGACGTCCATATTTGAAATATATAATGTGGGATATTCAAATATCAAATCTTTAATAACAACTTGTTGAGTCAAATCGTTGGTGATAGTACTACGAATCTTATATGTCGAACTATCTGCATTATAATTATTATGGTACAATGTTATCGTTCCATCACTATCAGGCATATAATAGTCAATACCGTTTATCGTATGCGTGTGGCTTGAATTCAATGGGGATGCATTATTAGCTGCCGATTCCGTGTAATACAACGGGTATGTTTGATTTAAGTGGAATGGTTGAGGTCTCCAACGGTTCAAACTCCCTGTAAATGAAAAATTAGAGTTTGTTATATTATTGATTGTTAAAGACATGTATTTACAATATACGTAGATTATATTTCAATCAATTGTACATCGATCTTATATTTGGATAAATCATTTGTTTCGAAATCTTCAAAATCATTTAAATTGATAACTACAGAATTTGTACTAATATTTTCGGGAATGACTTCAATGGAAAACTCATTTTCGTGTATCAATGTTCTTCGTTGATAATTCGGGATACCAAGCATTGTTGGTGGGTTTGATTGACGTCGTGCTTTATAAATCATCGACATTTACTTTAATACAATATTTTATTTGGTAGACTATGTATACGTTTGGAATCAAAAAACCAGTGTTTCTTTGTAGTAAAATCAAGATGTCCTAATCCAGAAATCGGATCGTAAACATTTAGTTCTTCTTCGTGATTTGAACATTTTGTAAACATACAGCCTATATTATATTTCAATTGACTTGCGATATCAAGATTACCTAATCCATGTCCAGTGTTCAAACTGTATGAGTCTACATTATTTTTCTTCGCTATTGCTAAAGCGGCTGTCGAACCAAGAGAGTGTCCTACCAATAAATGTTTTGAATCTTTGTATTTGTCTTTCACTTGTTGAAAATGTTGATTGTATGCATCAATTCTGTTCGAACTATTGAAATTTCCTAACAAAATATCAAGATCACTTTTCAAATCAACAACAGCATCTTTCACCGTTCCTTGAAGTTGAGTACCGCGATAGCTTGTGATGGTATGGTTCGATACAGGGTTATGGAAAACTTTGATATATCTATTCGATAATGCACGATCGTACTTATAACCTGTAGGTATCATATTTGGATCATTTGTGTAAGCGAATTTTGAAGCTAATCGTGCAATAAATGATTTTTCTTGTTTTGTTTCAGGTGGTTTATCTATAACAGCCTGTTTTTCTTCGTCGTCTTCATCAAATATAGGCTCTTCTTCTCTGGGTCCTGTCCATTTTGTACCATAACGACTTTCATATTCCTGAACCCATTCGTCAGAGGGCGGCCATTTGTCATAATGGATGATACCTTTATCCCAATATTCCTGTTGAGTCATAGTTTCATCGTTACTTTCAGGCTGTGTTTTTACATTTTCATTTTCGTCTTGTTGTGTCTTTTTATTTTTTCTATTTCCGTAATTACTCGGGTGATAGCTTGGAATATTAGAATCAGTCAATTGTCTTTCAGGAGGAGTATAAACACCCATTCCAGTACTCGAAAAAGTTGATTCATCGGGCAACATTGTGTTTCTTCGTCTTGAAGCCATTTTGATCTTATATATATAATATTGCAATATAATAAATATGAAAAGTCTTATCGTAAATGGTATGAAAATCGAAATATTAAAATCGAATTCGTGTCCTATAAAGACATCTAAACATATGTTGAATCCTATGCAGAATCTGGTATGTATTGGGAAACGAAATAGCGGCAAAAGCACGGCAATAACAAATTACTTTAGAATGTTAAAGAAAGAAGATAAAGCTATGAGGATATTTGTAATCAGTACTACATTTGACTCTAACAAGAAATTGATGAAGAATTTGGACATTCAAGAAGATGACGTATATCAACCTGACACGCCAGAAACCGTTATAGACGATATCATTTCAAAATGTGAAGAAGAAAGAGATTTGTATCTAAAATATCACGAGGACATGAAACGATGGAATTTGTTACAATCAAAACTGAATAACAGAAACATATATATAGACGATATCGAACCTGATTTAATGCTTGAGTTTTTAACTCCTGAAGGTTTTGAGAAACCAACACACAAATGGAATGGTGAAAGACCGAATATGTACTTATTCATAGATGACTGTCAATCGACGCCATTATTTCGTTGTCAAAAATTCTTGAATCTTATCACACGACACAGACATATCGCCGCATTTCCCGAAGGCGGAAGCCTTGGTATCCAAGTCTTTACAGCGATACAGAATTATAAGAGCCAGTACGGTGGTTGTCCACGCACAGTAAAAAACAACTGTACAAGTCTCATTTTGTTTTCGATGAAAGACAAAGCTGAGCTAAAAGAGTGCTTTGAATCAGTGGCAGGTGAGATTGACGAAGAAACATTTTATAAGGTATACGAATATGCTACAAAAGATCCACACAGTTTCTTATTAATCGACCTTCACCCCAAAAAAGAACATCCTTCGAAATTCCGTAAATGTTTTGATGAATTTATTATTATAGACGAAAATCAAAATTAATTTTCTGTGGTTATATTAAAATGGAAAATATTTCTGAAAATACTGAAAATAATGCTGAAATGGTTGAAAATTTAACAGAAATAAATACTATAGACTCATTGAAATCAAAACGTAAATATACGATGAGCGATGCTAAACTTGAGCAGCTTAAGATAGCAAGACAGAGAGCCTCGCAAGTACGAAAAGAACGAGCTATAGAACGGAAAGAGAATCTCAAGAAATCAATAGAACCCGTTAAAGAAGAAATACCTGAAGAACCGATAGAAAAACCGATAGAAGAACCCGAAGAACCAATAGTAGAAGAACCAGTAACTCATGTACCCTTAAAAAGAACTCCCAAATTTAGTAAAAATGATAATGGAATTATGATATTGAACTTTTAAAATCTTGCATTATAGTATAAAAACATGACTAAACACTATATACATATAAATTCAGTCCACCGACAAGATCACGAAGATAAAAGTAAAATGACCATTCATTTGAACCCACCGATACACGATGTAAGTCGTGGTTGTTTATCCAAATTTACTATAGCGAACACATTTGTGAATATTAGAGAAGGAGATAACGATGCTATTCTCTGGACAGAACATTATTTAGTTAATAATACGCCATTTGACAGATTTTTTGCAAACTACATTCCCGAAGGATATTATACTTTAGATGCTCTTGTATTAAAAGTTCAAGAATTAATGAACGAAAATCCCGTTTATCAGGTTGGCGGGACTGGTGTAAAAAACTACTCAAGACAATTTCAGACCGAAGTTGTTCCAACGTTTGCATTAACATTAAATGACGATTTCACGATATCAATTATTGGCTCTGGATCGAACGGCAGTAAACATTGGATGTTATTAAATGCGGGAACACATAGTGTGTGGACAATGTTGGGTTTCGCAGACTCTCAGAGGACTGTTAATCCTATAATCAATACGGATATCGTCAATGGTAGAGCAAAATCTTTCAATGCTTCAAACAAAACCGTTCAAGAAAGAACTTTAACATCATTGCAACCTGGGCGTGAATCTCAACCCTATTTGATAGTATCGTCATCGACTTTAGGGACGAATTCAAGGCAAACTCACAACAATCAAACAAATACTATAGGCACGCTTCATAGCGAGCGATTTTGTACAATACCTATAGACGTAAATCGATATTCTTGGATACATTTTAATGCAAATCAAAGCGAGTATGAATGGCATGATTTACAGGGTACACTTTCCAGTTTTGATATAAAATTAGAAGATTCAAATGGAAATGCTTTCCAAGATCAGACTCACGATGACTGGACTGCAATGATTATTATAGAGACCCACGAACCGAAAAATGAAATCCAAGAAAAAAATAATCTACTTTTCAATAAACAAGGTTATAGATTAGCTCATCCTTGTTAAAAAAATAATATATTCATATAATATATAAATCAAATATGTCTGGTATTCCAAAAAATTTAATTCCCAATCAAAAAGTCAAATCAATCCCGATGAAACGCAAAGTTATCGAACTTTTACCTGCTAATAGTTCTTCGGCAACACAATACTCACCGTCATCAAACTCTAGAATTATATTCAACGTACCCGCTTACGAAAATTGTTCCTTAGACATGTCTCAAACATTTTTGCGATTTTTGGCGACATCGACCAGTGCTCACAATCTTTTTAAATTTGGTATCCCAGTATTCAATCGAATTTTGATCAAGAGCGGGAATGGGTCTGTGATCGAAGATATTTCTGATTTTCATGTCCTTGAACGTATTTTTAATCTTTTGAAAGACACTACTTCGAAATCGGTGGATGACACTTTAGAAGGCTATTATGATCAAAAAATCGAATCGTCTGCACTTACTACTACAAATGTCGGAACTCTTCAAGCTGCTGGTAGAACATATATCAAACGATTGGCGAGTGGTCTTTTTTATAATGAGAATAGTCTCCCCCTTCACTTAATGAGCGGAGGCGGTGGGTTTGCCTTGTCAATTGAACTTTACCTTAACTCTGCTATTGAAGCTATGAGAGAAACGACGACGAGGGGTACTGCGATGGGTTATGCACTCTCAAACGTTATTATGCAATTGTGTGTAACCGAATTGGAAAGCGACGTTTGTGCTAAGTATGACCAAGCTCTGTGCTCTGGAGAATCTTTGAAAATACCCTTTTCTACTGTCCGATCGCACGTATCTTCGTTGCAAGTCGTGGGTGGAGACGTTTCGAGTAATCATAATTTATTCGTCAGTGAATCTGTGCACGACCTTCAAAAGGTTTTCACAGTTCTTCGGGACAGTACTCAAGCTTCTACAGCCACCGTGAATGACATAGTTTTACTTGGCGGCTCTGCATCTACATCTGTAAAAGTAAATTCGTATCAATATCGTTATTCTACCAATTATTTCCCTGCCCAAAGAGCGGATTTGTCGGGAGGTTCTACTCAAGCTTTGATGAACGTGATGGATTCACTTTATATGGTAAAAAGCGGTTCACCCTTCCTCGCGACAAGTAGAGCTGCTGATCTTGTACCACGATACGAAAAAGATTCATTTATGCTTGTACAATCGTTCGAAGGATCTGGTGATAATCGATTGATTTCTGGCTTGAACACGTCAAGCAGTGGCTCACCAATTCAGCTGGATTTGACACTTCGAAATACTACTGCGAATACCGTGAGCCTTCAAGCCCATACTTTTGTCGAGAGCGGGTATAATTTAGTCATTAATTCTGGCGGCGGGAGTGTTTCTCTCGTGAACTACGAATGAATTGTATACTATAGAGAGATTCTATAAACTATTTAAAAATAAATATTGTATACTATAGATAATGAACACATCGATCGTTGATTACGGGTCCCCATCTCTCACAAAAATGATCGATAACGATACTGGGAAAATTATTAAATTTATCAAAAAGCCTGAATATAATAGAGAAAAACGAAATCAATCTTATCAAAACGAAGTAGTTAAAAACAAACAATTGAAATCTCAATTTATGAAGAGACTCGAGAGGTTAGAACTCAATAGTAGAGTATTTAGTGCATCTGTAATGAGATACGATTTAAAAGCAACAGATATCAAACCCTTGTATGATAAACTTGTAAATCAATATGAACATGATTATGACAAAAAAGTAATTCTCAAAGAAAGATTTAACACTATCGTAAATTGTATTATTAAATACCAATCTCAAATTTGAAAATTTTAGAAATATTATAGGACGGATTCAAAAAAAACATAACTTATACAAAAAGTACTTTAAAGAAATAGTTTCTGTATAATGTATAAATGAACAACTTCACTGAAATTAAAATGTCCGCTAATATAATAACAAACATGGAATACAAAACTATCAATGATAAACTATATTTCAAATTATCCAACGGGAAACGTTATAGACCAATATTCAACAAGAAGGATAACATTCAACCCGCATTTACAAAGCTAATAAAGTCTAACCCAACTCTACCATTACCAAATACGAATTTTGATTATCTATTTGATACTAAAAACAACAAGTTTTTAAAACGGAGTAAAGCCTTGGATAATCGATCTAAAACTGGTAAACTTACCAAGAAGTACAAAGGTTTTGAAATCAAGGACAATAAACTTCAACCCAAGAAGAATTTTGCAGATAAAGCAAACATCATTGCTCGAAATTACAGGAAATATCGTGAGAGAAAAGCTTTACTCACACCCGTCGACAGTGCATTTAATAGTAGCTTTGAGGTTTACACAATCGATGTTGATTACTTCAAAGGCACAAAAGTAGTAACAGCTCAAGATGTCATCAACCATATTCAAAATACCGACATATTTTACCAAATTAACCAAGTTTTACAAAAGGTTTTACGAGATGGTCCAAAGAAAATATTTCCATCTTTCAAAATTAGGGTATACAATACACAACTTCAAATGATTGACAATATGACCAAAAGCATAAAAGCTCAAATTTGTAACACACCAAACGACTTTTTTCAATATCTATTTGCTAAAATGGACGATTTGTTAATGGAGATGGAATATGTATATACTATTGAAGTTGAACAATTGTTTTTGAGTGTGTCGAAATACAATGCGATCCGCGGATCTTCATACAAAGCAATTCCCGAATCTATCAAGAATAAAAAAGCAATAGTAAATATCAAAAATGATGATAAGTTTTGTTTTATTTGGTCAGTATTAGCTTCTATGTATCCCATCAAGGACCATCCTGAAAGTGTGTGTATGTTTAATCCTTTCTGGGACACCCGATATTCTCCGATATTCCAAGGTAGTAGCCTTACATAGTTCATCAGTTTTCATCAATTTTCATCAATTTTCATCATACATCACACCAAATGCGAAAATCCCCGCAAATAAGCAAAAATCCTCGATAACTTTCAAAATAAAGCTTAAACCCTAAAAATTTCCAGAAATCTCGAAAAATTAGAAAATTTGGAAAAAATAAAATTTTGGTGAAAAAATCTCAAAAATATTTTTTTTACTCAAAATAATGCTTAAACCCTAAAAATTTTCGGCAATATCGAAAAATTAGAAAATTTTAAAAAAATAAAATTTTTATGAAAAAACCTCAAAAATATTTTTTTTTACTCAAAAGTTACTTGAGAGTTACTTGAGAGTTACTTGAGAGTTACTTGTTACTTACTTGTTACTTACTTGTTACTTACTTGTTACTTACTCATTACTTACTTGGTACACACTGTCATACAGAGTACGACTATAATAGGGCGAGATTAGTACTCTGGTCGGGGACGACAGGTTTTGAGTAACTTTCTCATATGATACTCAAAATTCATTATTGATATATGAATCTTGACTAAAATTTGGCGAGCATTTCAAATATTATACTTAAAAGCAACAGTTCCGTTTCGTTTCGTTTTAATTTATCTTAATTTGATCTTTATTTTAATTTGATCTTTTTCACAGGTTTTTGTTTATCTATAGTTTTTGTTTTCAAAGGATTTCCAGTTAGTCCTTGAGATTTTCGTCCTTTACATCCACATCCGCAGTCTTTTTCAAACATTAGTATATACTATCAATTGATATTTTTATTTTTCAAAGTCTCTAAAATACATACATACAAACTTTCATAAATCTGGCGTTCGGTCTTTTCATTGAAAAACGGTAAATCAATTTTCTTGTTAAGTTCATCGATAAGCAACTCATAAAATCGTGAATCTTCAAGCAAGTCAATCATACTCTTAAATGTTAATACTTTCAATTCATCCATCGTCTATAATATATATATATATATAATCATTATTTTTTTATTTCTTTTTAGCTTGAACCTTTCCAAAATGGATTATCGATCGGGTTTCTCCTCAATCGTTTATTAGAGCGTTGTTTAACTTCGGTAATCATATTCTGGTTTGGTTTAAGTCGTTCATCTGTCTTAATTATCGCGTTTAAGACTTCTGTATATTTTGCAAAATATTCCTTACTTCTCAACGGTTTTACATTGTCGTCTCGCAATGTTTTTAAAACCTCTTTTTCATAGTTATTCACCAATTTGACAGGAGTGGTCCCATTAAGACTTAAGTATTTACCTGCTAAAGCTTTTGTAAATATTTTGACATACAATACATAGAAAGTATTACCATAAGCTGAATAATAGTTTTTTAATCTCGATTCAAGCGAGGTCTGTGTTTTCCCCAGTTTTATTGAAGGAGCACAACCTTTCGGTGTCTCGATCACATAGAAAGCATTTTTGTCTTTATGATTTTTAAAAAAGTCTGTTTTTTTGAATGAATCGTAACATTTTCTTTCTTGATAAATGGCGTATCCAACAATAGAGTTCATTGTTCTTTATATAATTTACCATAGAATTTTATTTGCGAAATAACCAGGACTTTCAATTATATTTAAATCTTTCTTGTGTCGAATTCTATACAATCTGCGTCGTTCATTTGCAAATTCTATACCTTTTTCCAAAATGTAAGTCGGATAATCCTTATACCGAATGTCACCGATTGATGCAAGTTTTTTATTATCTCTATCAAAGACATCAATCTTTTTGTTTTTAACAGTACTCAGTTTGATGCTAACATTCAACTTTTTAGCTTGGTCGTATGAATACGGTGTAATCTTGTACATGACTTTTATTATAATGCTATATTTTCTTTTGTGTCGTTCTCTAATTCTTCTTTTGACATTAAATTTCTTTTACAATTGATACATAAACATTCAATATCGGTGCATCTCGATCTTCGAACATTGTAAGCTATTGCGTGTATTAATAAAATCGCAACATTACAAAGTGAAATGATATCACAAATTTCCATTTTTTATATACTATAAACTTACATTTTAACTTTGGGCGTTGTAAACATCCAATACATCGCTTGCGGATAGTTCTCTAGTGTAGAATCTCATATCTCTCACCGTACTTGCAGCTTGAGCACCATAACTTCCGTAACCGCTTGTATTGTATCGTAATTTCGACGTATCGTTAAATGAAATAATATTACTTGTTATTCCATTCGTGTGAGGGTTTGTGATTGATAGTTCACCGTTTATGTAAAGTTTAACATGGGTTGAGCTTAATACAACAGCATAATGAATGACAGCTAATTCAATATCTTCATCAAGGTCGCTGTGAGAAGTGATATCGTGTTGATTTATATCATTGATAAATTCGTTTGATGCATTGTGGAATCTTATAGATATTAAACCATTATTGAATAACATCCAAAAACCATCGGTTGGTACTACTGATTCTGATTCTGATTCTGGCGTAGTGAATGTCAAAAGTTCATTTACGGACCTATTAGCCTGTATAAAAAACATATATGTCATTGTATTTATACTTAGTTCTTGTTTTATCGTTTCTAAATTCTCGCTGTACATCTCGACTCGAGACCCTCTAGCACATCTAAAACCAAGCCTATCGTTGTAATTAAATTCACCGCCACCCGACGAATACCACTGATTTTGATCGTTGACATCAAGTAAATCATCGGTAAATTCCCAATATAAGTATGGAACAGGCACTTCAATCGCCTCGATAATAATCGTATGTTGGTCGGTATACTGTGATACAAAGTTATCCAAACTGACGTCCACTGATGTAGGTGTTATACTCGACGTTGACAAAACGTATGGGTCAACAGTAAAAACCGACGTTGTTGTGAATGGATGTAACAGTATCGCTTGAGTCTTATTTTGGGAATAGGTATTAAAAAATGTTTTATCACGGGCTACTAATTGTAGATAATATTCGGTATTTTGTGTTAAACCAGAAAATGATCCTTGAATCGTACCATCGCTGGGTATGTTTTCGAATGATAAATTTTGTAAAATTGGTGTTCCATTAACAGGATTATTATCATAATCCGTTTTATCAAGTAGGGCAGCCTGTATATCAAATAAGGCGTTAACTTCTGGGTTTGTGAATCCTGAAATATCAAATGAGTAAGTCGTTCCACTAATAGTATCGTTTTGCGTTTGTATTGCAATCGGGATATAATCCCAAGTCACATTTTGCTTGTAGACATCATAAAATTGGTCGTTTATAAAATATAATAATTTGTTATCCGTGTTTGTATTTGATGCAACATGACTCCTTGAAATATCCATATTGAAATTCCCAGCATCTATATCATTTTGGTTTAGTGTTATCTCGGCTTCACTAACAAGTATTGCGTTAACACCATCTTTTAATACGATTTTGAATACATCGCCAACAAAGAAAGATACAAGATTTGTAAATATTATTTTTAGTTCTTGGTCTTGACTGTCCAATGTATAGACGATCGTATAATCGGCGTTTGGTGCAGGAAGCGTTGTAATTTCGAATGCGGTATGTTCGCTGAATTTTGTAATCGTTGATAGATTTTGAAGATACAAGTCAGTTACTTTAACATCAATATTGTAATTGGTTTCGGGTGTAAGATTTGTAAAGTTGTAAATTGTTCCTATAGAATCGGTTGGAACGTTTATCGTGTCTATAATTTGTGTGTATGGATTGTCTTTTAAAACTAAATCTAATTGATACGTTTTATTTGCATCCGATTTTGTATATGTATCGAAATTGAATGAAGCATTAGTATATCTTACAGTATCTTGAATAAATTGAGAAGTTACAGTATCGAATTGTTGGATATAATCTTGTTCTTGAACAAAAGTATCGTTGAGTACAATTGAGATCGAATATGTCTGTCCTTCGGTCATTCCTGAATACGGAATTTCAATATAGAATGTGGCTGTATCATCGTCAGCGGACAATGTTTTTCTATAATTATTTTGTTCTATATTCAATTCGAAAATGTCACCTGCAGTTGTGGTGCCTGAAATTTTCGTTACTTGGAAAATCAAACTACCGTGGTCTAATGATTGGACATGTGATATCGCGTATGTTGCAGTTGAACCCGAAACATCCAAAGTTGTAAATGTAGCATTTGAGTCAATAACCACAATTTCACCCGTTAAGATATTAGTAATCGTAGATCTCAACTTATAACTCGTATTTGCGGATAATCCCGAAATAGTTCCATAGATTGTAGAAAAATCAGATGCATTCGTAATGTTTTGAAATGTTAATGAAGTCATTTGTATAATATAAAGATATATATTTTTTTTCTTCAAGTTATCGTAAAAAATGCGATGTATGTGAATATATCATTTGTATTTGAATTGTTAATAAATATATACGATATTTGATAAGTATTACCTTGTTGGAAATCTTGATGTTGGACCTCGAACAAAAAAGGCACTTGCGTATTAGTATTTAATTCATTATACAAAGTAAATGTAACATTACTTATTGATAAATTTATTCGTAATGTATATAATTTATTTGGTTTGTTTATAACGATTGAATTTACAGTTGATGCAATCGTATAACCATCCGTAGTATAACCAGGAATACCTGGTGAGAAATTATATGAGACGTCCATATTTGAAATATATAATGTGGGATATTCAAATATCAATTCTTTAATAACAACTTGTTGAGTCAAATCGTTGGTGATAGTACTACGAAGCTTATATGTCGAACTACCTGCATTATAATTATTATGATACAATGTAAAAGAACCGTCTGAATTTGGCATAAAATAATCAATACCATTTATTGTATGTGTATGGCTTGAATTCATAGGACTTGCATTATTAGCTGCTGATTGTGTATAATACAAAGGGTATGTATTGTTCAAATGGAATGGTTCGGGTAACCAATTTGTTAAACTACCTGTGAATGAAAAATTCGAATTCGTTATATTATTGATTGTTAAAGACATCTATTTACAATATACTTAGATTATATTTCAATCAATTGTACATCGATCTTATATTTGGATAAATCATTTGTTTCGAAATCTTCAAAATCATTTAAATTGATAACTACAGAATTTGTACTAATATTTTCGGGAATAACTTCAATAGAAAATTCATCTTCGTGTATCAATGTTCTTTGTTGATAGCTTGGAATACCAAACATGGTAGGAGGATTTGATTGCCGACGTGCTTTATAAATCATTGACATTTACTTTAATACAATATTTTATTTGGTAGACTATGTATATGTTTTGTATCAAAATACCAGTGTTTCTTTGTAGTAAAATCGAGATGTCCTAAACCACTAATCGGATCGTAAACATTCAACTCTTCTTCGTGATTTGAACATTTTGTAAACATACAGCCTATATTATATTTCAATTGACTTGCGATATCAAGATTACCTAATCCATGTCCAGTGTTCATACTGTATGAGTCCACATTATTTTTCATTGCGACTGCTAAAGCGGATGTCGAACCAAGAGAATGCCCAACTAATAGATGTTTTGAATCTTTGTATTTATCTTTGACTTGCTGAAAATGTTGATTGTATGCATCAATTCTTTGCGAACTATTGAAATTTCCTAACAAAATATCAAGATCACTTTTCAAATCAACAACAGCATCTTTCACCGTTCCTTGAAGTTGTGTACCTCTATAAGACGTAATTGTATGATTTGACACAGGATTATGGAAAACTTTGATATATCTATTCGATAATGCACGGTCATACTTGTATCCCGTAGGTATCATATTTGGGTCATTTGTGTAAGCGAATTTTGAAGCTAATCGTGCAACAAATGATTTTTCTTGTTTTGTTTCAGGTGGTTTATCTATAACAGGAATTTCTTCGTCGTCTTCATCAAATATAGGCTCTTGTGTTGGAGTTTCAACATCGTCGTTTTGTTGTTGTGTCCTTTTATCTTTTCGTTTTCCGTAATTACTTGGGTGATAGTTTGGTACATCGTGCAGATGTGGGTTCACATTAGAATCAGTCAATTGTCTTTCAGGAGGAGTATAAACACCCATTCCAGTACTCGAAAAAGTTGATTCATCGGGTAACATAGTATTTCTTCGTCTTGAAGCCATTTTGTTCTTATATATATAATATTGCAATATAATAAATATGAAAACTCTTATCGTAAATGATATGAAAATTGAGATACCGAAAGGAAACTCGTGCCCTATAAAGACATCGAAAAATATGTTGAATCCGATGCAAAACTTGGTATGTATTGGGAAAAGAAATAGTGGCAAAAGCACAGCAATAACAAATTACTTTAGAATGTTGAAAAAGGAAGATAAAGCGATGCGAATTTTTGTAATATCGACCACATTCGATTCTAATAAAAAATTAATGAAGAATTTGGATATCGATCAAGATGATGTTTATCAACCTGACACACCAGAAATCGTGATTGAAGATATCATTTCAAAATGTGAAGACGAAAGAGATTTATACATCAAATATCACGAGGACATGAAACGATGGAATTTGTTACAATCAAAACTGAATAACAGAAACATATATATAGACGATATCGAACCTGATTTGATGCTTGAGTTTTTGACATCAGATGGCTTTGAAAAACCAACACACAAGTGGAATGGTGAAAGACCGAATATGTACTTATTCATAGATGATTGTCAATCAACTCCATTATTTCGTTGTCAAAAGTTTTTGAATTTGATTACACGACACAGACATATTGCATCATTTTCAGAAGGCGGAAGCCTTGGAATCCAAGTGTTCACAGCGATACAGAATTATAAGAGCCAGTACGGAGGCTGCCCACGAACTGTAAAAAACAACTGTACCACATTAATATTGTTTTCGATGAAAGACAAAGCTGAGCTAAAAGAGTGCTTTGAATCAGTAGGTGGTGAGATCGAAGAAGAAAGCTTTTATAAGGTATACGAATACGCCACAAAAGAACCGCATAGTTTTTTGTTAATTGATTTACATCCAAAAAAGGAACACGCATCTCGATTCCGAAAAAACTTTGACGAATTTATTATTATAGACGAAAACGAAAATTAATTTCTGTGGTTATATTAAAATGGAAAATATTTCTGAAAATACTGAAAATAATACTGAAATGGTTGAAAATTTAACAGAAATAAATACTATAGACTCATTGAAATCAAAACGTAAATATACGATGAGCGATGCAAAACTTGAACAATTAAAAATAGCAAGACAGAGAGCCTCGCAAGTACGAAAAGAACGAGCTATAGAACGGAAAGAGAATCTCAAGAAATCAAAAGAAACCGTTAAAGAAGAAATATCTGAAGAACCGATAGAAGAACCTATAGAAGAACCGATATCAGAACCAATGGTAGAAGAACCGATATCAGAAACAATGGTATTAGAAAAACCAGTAATTCATGTGTCATTGAAAAGAACACCCAAATTTAGTAAAAATGATAGTGGGATAATGATACTGAACTTTTAAAATCTTGCATTATAGTATAAAAAGATGACTAAGCATTATATTCATATCAATTCTGTACATAGACAAGATCACGAAAACAAGAGTTCAATGACAATTCATTTGAATCCACCAATTAACAATGTAAGTCGTGCTTGTTTATCGAAGTTTACTATAGCGAACACATTTGTGAATATTAGAGAAGGAGATAACGATGCTATTCTCTGGACAGAACATTATTTAGTTAATAATACGCCATATGATAAACTTTTAGCAAATTATATTCCCGAAGGATATTATACTTTAGATGCTCTTGTATTAAAAGTTCAAGAATTAATGAACGAAAATCCCGTTTATCAGGTTGGCGGACTTGGTACAAAAACCTATTCGAGACAATTTCAGACAGAGGTTGTTCCAACATTTACATTATTATTAAATGACGATTTCACGACATCAATTATTGGCTCTGGATCGACAGGCAATAAACATTGGATGTTATTAAATACTGGGTCAAATAGTCTGTGGACAATGTTGGGTTTTGCAGACTCTCAGAGGACTGTTAATCCTATACTCAATACGAATATCGTCAATGGTACTGCCAAGAGTTTTAATGCTTCAAACAAAACCGTTCAAGAAAGAACTTTAACATCATTGCAACCTGGTAGAGAATCTCAGCCGTATTTGATAGTATCGTCATCGACTTTAGGGACGAATTCAAGACAAACTCACAACAATCAAACAAATACTATAGGCACGCTTCATAGCGACCGATTTTGCACAATACCTATAGACGTTAATCGATATTCTTGGATACATTTTAATGCAAATCAAAGCGAGTATGAATGGCACGATTTACAGGGTACACTTTCCAGTTTTGATATAAAATTAGAAGATTCAAATGGAAATGCTTTTCAAGATCAAACCCACGACGATTGGAGTGCAATGGTTATTATAGAGACGCACGAACCTAAAAATGAAGTCCAAGAAAAAAATAATCTACTTTTCAATAAACAAGGTTATAGGTTTGCACATCCTTGTTAAAAAAATAATATATTCATATAATATATAAATCAATATGTCTGGTATTCCAAAATCGCTAATTCCCAATCAAAAAGTTAAGAGTATTCCTCTTAAAAAGAAAATTATAGAACTTTTACCTGCGAATAGTTCGGCATCAACTCAATACTCACCGACATCAAACTCTAGAATTATATTTAATATTCCAGCGTACGAAAATTGTTCCTTAGACATGTCTCAAACATTTTTGCGATTTCTCGCAGCTTCTTCATCTGCAAATAATTTATTCAAGGATGGTATTCCTGTATTCAATAGAATTTTGATCAAATCAGGTAACGGTTCGGTGCTCGAAGATATTACTGATTTTCATCTATTAGAACGAGTGTTTAATCTTTTGAAAGACACGACAAGCAAATCTGTAGACGATAGCCTCGAAGGTTATTACGATCAAAAAATCGAATCGTCTAACCGTACTACTGTTCATATTGGAACACTACAACACGCTGGTCGTACGTATATCAAACGATTGGCGAGTGGTCTTTTTTATAATGAGAATTCTCTACCTTTGCATCTGATGTCTGGCGGGGGCGGATTCGCTATGAGTATTGAACTTTACCTTAATACCGCTATCGAGTCTATGAAAGAGACGCCGACGACGGGTACAGCTATGAATTATGTGATATCTAATGTTGTAATGCAACTGTGTATTACCGAACTTGAAAGTGACGTTTGTGCTAAGTACGACCAAGCTTTATGCTCTGGAGAGGCTTTGAAAATTCCATTTAGCACTGTCCGATCACACGTGTCATCCTTACAAGTCGGTGGAGGCTCGACCAGTCACAACATTTTCGTTTCAGAAAGTGTGCACAATCTTCAAAAAGTTTTCACTATTATTCGTGACAGCACTCAAGCTTCTACAGCCGATGAAAATGATATAATTTTACTTGGTGGCTCTGAATCTACATCTGTAACAGTAAATTCGTATCAATACCGATATTCAACAAATTTTTTCCCTGCCCAAAGAGTAGATCTCGAAGGGGGCTCTACCCAGGCATTAATGAACGTGCTCGACAGTTTGTATATGGTCAAATCTGGAACCCCATTCCTTGCAAGCTGTAAAAATGGAACGTTACACCCCAGATACGAACACGATTCATTTATGTTAGTACAAAGCTTTGAAGGCTCTGGCGATAATAGATTGATTTCGGGAATGAACACCTCTGCAAGCGGCAGTCCTATCCAGCTTGATTTGACACTGTCCAATTCTGGGGCAATAGTGAGTGTGCAAGCATTTACTTTCGTCGAGAGTGGATATCAGCTCGTGATCAACCCAGGCGGGAGTGTTTCTCTTGTAAATTATGAATGAATTGTATTATACAGAAAAAACTATTTAAAAATAAATATTGTATATTATAGATAATGAATACATCGATCGTTGATTATGGGTCCCCATCTCTCACAAAAATGATCGATAACGATACTGGGAAAATTATTAAATTTATCAAAAAGCCTGAATATAATAGAGAAAAACGAAACCAATCTTATCAAATCGAGGCAGTTAAAAACAAACAATTGAGATCGCAATTTATAAAGCGACTTGAGAAGTTAGAACTAAATAGTAGAGTATTTAGTGCATCTGTAATGAGATACGATTTAAAAGCAACAGATATCAAACCCTTGTATGATAAACTTGTAAATCAATATGAACATGATTATGACAAAAAAGTAATTCTCAAAGAAAGATTTAACACTATCGTAAATTGTATTATTAAATACCAATCTCAAATTTGAAAATTCTGAAAATTCTGAAAATATTATAGGGCGGATTCAAAAAAACATAACTTATACAAAAAGTACTTTAAAGAAATAGTTTCTGTATAATGTATAAATGAACAACTTCACTGAAATTAAAATGTCCGCTAATATAACAACGATGCAATATAAAAACATCAAAGATAAACTATATTTCAAATCTGATAATGACAAACGGTATAGACCTATCTTCAATTCTAAAAACAATATAAGAAGCGACTTTACCAAGCTAATCAAATATAATCCAACTCTACCTTTACCAAATTCCAATTTCGATTATGTATTTGATACTAAAAACAACAAGTTTATCAAACGCAGCAAAGTTTTGGACAATCGATCGAAAAATGGTAAACTTATCAAGAAATACAAAGATTTTGAAATCAAAGATAATAAACTTCAACTTAAACAGGATTTTTCCGATAAAGCAAACATCATTGCCCGAAATTTTCGTAAATATAAAGCGAGAAAAGCTTTACTCACACCCGTCGACAGTGCTTTTAATAGTAGCTTTGAGGTTTACACAATCGATGTTGATTACTTCAAAGGCACAAAAGTAACAGCTCAAGAGGTCATCAACCATATTCAAAATACCGACATATTTTACCAAATTAACCAAGTTTTACAAAAGGTTTTACGAGATGGTCCAAAGAAAATATTTCCATCTTTCAAAATTAGGGTATTCAATACAAAAAATAGAATGATTGACAATATGACTAAAAGTATAAGAGCCGAAATTTGTAACACACCAAACGACTTTTTTCGATATCTATTTGCTAACATGGACGGTCTGCTAATGGAGAGAGAATATGTATATACTATTGAAGTTGAACAATTGTTTTTGAGTGTGTCGAAATACAATGCGATCCGCGGGTCTTCATACAAGCCAATTCCCGAATCTATCAAAAACAAAAAAGCAATTGTCAATATCAAAAATGATGATAAGTTTTGTTTTATCTGGTCAGTATTAGCTTCTATGTATCCCATCAAGGACCACCCTGAAAGAGTTAGCAAATATATAGAACATTTCAATAAACTCAAGTTCAATAAAAAAGATTTCCCGATGGAAGTCAATGGCTGTCATATTTTGAAATTTGAAAAAGATAACGAGCTGTGTATTCACATATATACAAGTGAACCCGATGGTAAAGACATTAGACCGTTAAGAATTAGTAACCAACCATTTGATAAGATCGTGCAATTATTTTATTATGATAATCATTATTCCTACATAAAGAATTTCAACCGATTTTGTGCAGATGGTCAAAATCAGAAATGTCACAACTGTCCAAGATGTTTAAAATCTTTTCGATACATTGAAAAACTAAATGAACATATTGAAGATTGTAGAAATCTAAATGTAAAACAAAAAGTAATAATGCCCAAAAAGGTTTATACCGAGATGGAAGGTGCTAATAATGAAACTGTTTTGATTGAAGATGATTCAAATACTAAATTGAGGTTCAAAGGATTTCAAAAACAAAACAAAAAACCGATAGTATTGTATGCTGACTTCGAATCTATCAATTCAAAAAATCCTAAAACAAATAGTAATACATCAAAAGACACAAAACACCTACCAACCTCGTACATGATTTTCATTAAAAGCGATATCGATCTAAATATCCCCTTGACATATAAATATAAAGGACTTGATGCAAACGAACATTTTGTTAAAATCATAATGAAGATAGAAAGTCATTTGAAATTCAAAATCAAGGAAGCTAAAGGGATTTGGAAGGACACAATGAGACCATTAACACCAACTCAACAAGAGCATCATAACACTTGCAATACTTGTAGATTCTGTAATCAAGAAATAAAAACGGATAAAGTTCGGGATCATTGCCATTATACAGGGAATTACAGAGGTCCAGCCCACGAAAGATGTAATTTGAAAGCATCTTGTCCAAAGCAAGAAACAATCCCGATAATGTTTCACAATTTAAATTATGACCTGCGGATGATAATACAAGCATTTGATATATTAGGAGGCGATAAAAATCGAATCTCCGTAATAGCT